>JAOBYK010346355.1:0-17353 GCA_025434845.1 Phenganax subtilis | reverse complement strand
GTTCACTAGACACTATATTCGCTGTGTCTGCTTTGAATCAGAGCGTAAATACGAAGGAAAATTGTGTGACATAGAGTAAGAGGACTTGCCATTTGTAAATATGGTACAATCGATCGTGGAACTCCGGTGTCCGTCCGCTCCAGTGACATATATTCATGACATATATCGCGGCTGGCTGCAACGCAAAATGCAGTGCACCCAAACCAAAACAATTCAATAAAAGTACATTTTCATATGTCGCTGTAAAATTTGTAAAAAGTTTTATAAGAATGTAGAGACACCAGTGGGCCAGGATACACAATTGTACTGATGACGAATCATTTATGGCTTTCCTGGCCAGTTTTGGTTTTGCCAGTGTTTGTGAAAAGACGAAACTGAGCTCCGAGTAGACTTTATAATGCCATATTATTAAAACTGCTCTATTCTGAATATAAGGCATTTTCAGAGTATTTAAAAACATGAGTAAAGACTATCGGTTTTAGTGACTGACATTTATTGCATGTAAAACAATCTCTACAAAGCATTACAGTAATACACAAAATATAACAACCGTACGCTACTCGTCTGAATCAGTGCAACAAAACTTGAGAGAAAGGCCACTGGTGAAGCTAAAAACAGTGTACAAATTGGAAAAACTACACTCTAGCATATTTATCTAGCAAGAACTCTATCCAGCAAAAACTCGAAAATACTTTGTTATTTTAAGTTCTTGGAAAGTTTGCATGGTGATTATCTATATGTTAATGTACAGTTTGTGGAAACACCACGTAAATTTATATATGCAAAGCTGTCGGTCCGTAAACCCGGACCGTCATCAGTGCAAAGCCTGACGGTCCGGGCTTACGGACCGAAAGCTTTGCATATATAAATTTACGTGGTGTTTCCACAAAACTGTACATTAAAATATGTACATTAAAATATGGATAATCCCATGCAAACTTTCAAAGAACTTAATCAATGTCACATTAAACATATTCCTATACTTGGATAGTTTTTTTACCTTTTTCCTGTTTTACTTTTGAGCATTTCAAATTCACAAAGGCAACGATATCCAGCGCTAAACAAACTTTCTATTTTAAGACCTAGTAACGCTTTCATACTTATATTTATAATTATTGTTGTAATTATTTTTTACTAACCAATATAGTCCCATAACAATAGCATAATATTGGAGTAATATACATGTATTCGAGGAAACATAGGACATGGTGAAATTCAATATTGTAAAATGTCATCTCCATACCAATTGCTTTCCAGTTGGCCAGAAAACCTCGTACAAAAACGCGGACAATCATTTTATTGTACGAGGTGAATGAAAAAAGAACACCTTTAGAGTTTAGAAATCGTCCTATTGTTATAAATTCATTGCCTGAGCCGCACAAAATGTACTGATTCATAAAACATGGACAGCTACGAGCGTGAAATTGCTCTAACTATTTTCTATGGATAGGCTTCTTCGCTCTACAGGGAATGTAAAATAATTTCCTAGAGTAAACACTAAACAGAAAAGCTATTAAATTATGCCTGTTTGCGCGCACCCACGGCTTAGCGTAGAGTTCAGGGATTGAAGACTTCACAATAGCCTATTTTCTAAATGTCTTCTTTCTTTTGATACACCCTGTAAAATGTTGATACCAAATTAAGCATATCCCTGATTGTGAACATGCAAATTTTTCCTTACAATATTTTCTACGGAGTAAAGCATGCACATGTCATTTTCACCATTGCAGAAACTAATTTAGTTCGTAGAGGCGTAGCCAGGAAATTTGGTCAGGGGGGGCCAGTAAAAATCTAGCTTGGGCCAGGACGTAATTTATTGCATAGTAAATGACGCATTGTCACTTCGTGAGAGAAACTGTGCTCAATTTCTAAGTCGCTCACTCGCATTGTCTCAACAGGTTATACCAGCGACTAATTAGCATACCTCAGCATATTGAAGGTAGACAAGTTCGTCAGTTACACAGAAGTACTTAGGGTCAAACAGTTCAGTAAAGTTTTTTTTGCGGCAATAAGTAAACAAAACTTCAGGTTTCACGCTAGTGCGCTGCGACGTGTACACGCTGCAGACTTTTTGCCATACTGCAAGCATGAAGCTCCTTAATTAAATGTTTCGTTGGTTTTCCCTAGGGAATTTTTCAAGGGGGGCCCAAAATTTTACCAGGTGGGGCCAGGCCCCCGGGCCCCTGCCCTAGCTACGACTCTGTTAGTTCGATGATCCGACTTACAAATGAAAGCATATAATTAATAATAATCGCTGCATCAGGCACATACATGATCAAGAAAATTTTCTATAAAGTTACAAGACTTTGTTTTGAAGCTAAATTCTTGACAAAAAGGTCTTTTATATTAAATTCGACGAACTAAGCGACGATATACAGCGTATTCGAATGTCACCTTGACCAATTCTCCAAGTAAATTCCCCGATGTGGCATCCGCTTCCTTCAACAAGCTTTCCGCATGTCGCCATTTCTTGTACAGGAAAATAGCCACACCTAAGGCTGCGCCTAAGGCAATACTCAAACTCAACGCAGCCCAACTTAACTGTTCTGGTTTCTTTTCTGTCACACGCAAGTCATTCAGCTTGTCCTTCAGCTTGCTAATCTCTCTGCATACCGTGAACTGTGCTTTCCACAATTTTTTTCCTGCGATAAGTCCTCCAAAGATGCTAGACAATTTTCATTCAGGGTATACTTCGCTTCCTTCCCAAAAAACCTCCTCCTATAGACCGCCCAACGTAGATCATTATCTTCACTGGATCTCTTTTTATACTGTGGGTTTCTCGTGCACGCAGAATCAAAGCATCCACATATAATTTCGGCATTCTCATTTTCACGCTTCAGAACACTGTTGTCTATGAAAGAAGACCCTTCGCAAGCGCATTGACTTTTATCTTCAGTATCTTCTTCGTCATAGTAGTGAAAAGTAAACGCATGTGCTACATCACCATTAAGTGCGACGGCGATGAACTCAGCATTTACAGCAGCTCCAAGCGCGTTCATTTCAAGCATGCTTCTACCAGAACCTTCTCCCCAGTAGATTCGTCCCAGTAACGATGAGTTATCCGCAGTGCAACGCATAAACGTTGGAGAAAGAGAGTCCGCAATTCCTGCCGCTGCAGTCAAGACTTCTTCCATGGTGACACATTGATTGGGGTCTTGATTGACACCCCACAGCATCCCAATGGCTTTGCCATTTTTATCCAGGACTGCACTTCCAGAGTCACCGTAGCTTATTTTATCAGTCAGGCCATGGAATCTCGCATTGAATGCGGATTTCGCGCGCTTCCTGTTCATGCGTGGATAAATGATTGAGGTGTCCGTGCTGATGAAATTTGTATCTGATACTTTTCCTTCTACGAACGTATGCATTGTTCTGTTTCCCGAGTCACCAATCACAACAACTCGTTCTCCAGAGCTCACACTGGATGTACGCAACTGCAAATTTTGTAAGCTTGCGCAGTTGCATTTGTCACAACGGATTGCAAGCAGAGCTACATCTTTCACAACGTCCACACCAACAATTTCATGTATTTGGCAGTCCTGATAAAGCCAGTTCCCACTGTTGTCCTTCATATTTTGATACAAGCGTACTCAAACAATGCTAGCGCCTTTGACAACATGTGCTGCTGTCACTATGAAATTGAAGCCATCATTAAAACGTCTATATGTTTCATTCGTTCAGGGATGATTTTAGGATTAATGTTAAAACCAGTGCCTCCATTCAATGGGGTGCGAACGGTAACAACTCCGGTGTGATACGTTTCGAAAATGTGAGATGGTTCTTCAAACGTTTTTGATTCACAATAAACTAAAGCCAAAAGGAAAAAGACTGCCGCAAAATATATAATGCATCTTAACGGTGACGACGTCATCTTAGAATACGGAGAGTGCTTTCTAAAAGATTATCATTAGCTTTTAACTGCCTAAATCAATATAAAAAAGAAGTGACGTCTTTATTAACTACGAAATTATTTATTCTCAATCAGTTCAACACTTCAGCTTATCTCTTTTCGATCTGTTTAAGAACAGCTCTTTGGTCTTCGTGCATTTTTTATGTCCATTTGTTTCAAAACTTTGAAAATAAAGGCTTCTTTTTACATAGATTAGCTTTGTCGAAAAATTTTGTTAAGTTAGTAAACAAACGGTTAAAAATTTTGCTTCAAATTTCTCGTTAACTCATGGTTAACGCTAACCCAGCTTTGAACAATCGGTCTCCGATGCCTAAAAAAACGAAACCGAAAGCAAACAGGCTTTCTTGGAAGATAGATCGAAAGAAATCGATTGCACATTGATTTAATTTTTACTTGGTAAGAAACAGGAGTTATTCAGCCTTGCGATGATACCCTTTTTGTTTCATAACAACAAGAAATGACTGAATGCTGTTCGAATGCAAATTACCGTTCGAAATTACCTTCTTTCAACGCTGCGAACAGCATGGAAACGAAGCAAAATTATTTCCCAAATAGGAATCCAAATTATTAATGTTACGAGCCCGGTCGTAATACTGTTGAAACACGTTTTTTGGTAATTTGGTCCAGTTTTGCTCGCAACAAAGAAGTGTGAATTATAAGCTATAGGTTTTATCCGTTTTATAGATTTTAATTCTGTAATTCAATATTACAAAGAATTGGCGTCTTTAAACTACTAAATTATTCACTCTCAAACTGTTCAACACTTCAGGCCCCATTTACACTATACCGGATTGCTATCGGAGCGGCTCAAACTTTGCAACTACTGATGTTCTATAGAGATTTTGAATGGTAAAGACACAACGAAATACACAAAATCTGTCAGCCTAGTCAATATTTGCTGGCAATTGTTGCTCCTTAACAGCAAACGAAGATATCGTGACGACTGAATCCGGTATAGTGTAAACGAGGCTTCAGCTTATCTCTTTTCGTTCTTTTCGAGAACAACTCTTTGGTCTTTGGGTTCTTTGTAACTTTTCTGGTAAAAAAGTTCTTTTGTAGGATAATTTATACTTCGATAATTTGATTGTTCAAGAACTTTCGCATCTTGAACATGAACTTCGGAATAAGAGAAAGGACATAAAAGACCAATTCATAATGACAATAACAGCCAGATACTGCTTTGAAATTTTTTAAAGTTTTGATCAATTGTAATGTGCAATGTACGGGGAATGTTGCAAGTAATTAGAGCTCGTATATGTTTATGCAAATAGGGGGAGGGTCACTATTTTACGTGTAACGTACCATAAGGGTCATCAACATTTAGGCGCGAGTTATGGGGAGGGTCACATTCTGCTGCAATGCATCAGTTTAATAGAGATGCGAAATCTCCTCTGGGCAGCAGACATCAAATGGTGAAATAGAGCAAATATAGTAATGTAGTAAACCATTTATGCATATGGCTATTTATATTACATACTGCATAAAACAAGTTCTTAACCCTTTTACTACTATGGTGGCCTTTAAATATTTTACTATGGCTAACGCCAGCGGCCAGACGTTTTTGTTTATCAGGGAAAAAGCTCCATTAGTCAAAGGGTTGAAATATATAAACAACTATAGGTGCAGTTTTAATTTTACTAACATAAACTTTCATTGTTTGTCTTATAAAATAATGTACAATGTAAAACACTAACGAGGATCCCACAAGTATCTCAAACTTCAGCACACAGTTTATAGAATCTGAAAAATGTGTGCACTTGAAGTGAATTGAACTCAGGAAAGATAGGAGGAAGAAACAAAGAATTGGCCAAGCATCTGCTTTGTAGCAAAGACGAAATACGAAGATTATGATTGGAATGCCATGCTTAATGATGCATGGTACTGTTACCAAACAAACAGTAGCTGTTTTGAATAAATACCTGAGACATCACCAGTTGCACTCTGCTTCAATCAAGCTGCAAAGTTATCCGCGGTCCAAAGACACATTACACACTACTCGACTGTTACCAGTCAAACAGCCGAAAAAGAAAAATCAGACTCTGATTCTGGAGCTGAAAGTGGGACTGCAGCCACTTTCTCATCATAGTCATCATGTAATGAGGATGGTGCTGACATTGTTCTGGCAGAAAAATTGGTTTTTAGCTCCGACAAAGCACAAACAGAAGGAAAGGATTTTAAGACGACTAGTATAGACACTCAGACAAGAACTGGAAGAAATGCAACCCATTTTTTTAAGCAAATGAAAATAGAGATACACCAGCCTTCCTCCCCTCAAAAGTGACCCGTCCCCAACTTCTTTTTGATGCCTTATGGAAGATGCATGACTCTTTAGAGTTGGGCTCGCCTTATGAATAATTTGTATGGGAGGTTCTTATAGTTTCCCTCAGAACAAATCTTATTCCGTTGACGTTTTTTAAAATGTGGAATACAGAGTTCCTACCACTAACCAAAATATGCGCTTACTCATGCTAGAACGTGCTTGTGCATCACGTCCATTACATACACCACGTACGTGGTTCAGTTAACTACTGAAAAAAGAATATTCATGTCATTAAGACTGCTTAAAAAACAAGAGCTTGCAGCAGATTATTGTATATACCTATAATATACCTATATATCCAACACGCCCTCATGTAAACCAATTCTGTTGATTAGGCCAGCGTGTCTACACAGAGTATGATGTGTGTATGTACCGTGATGTTAGTCCCAAGACCTTGTTCAAAAAATGGCAATTACGTTATTCTAGAAGGCAGACGCAAACAAACAATATCATGCATATCGTTGCACGTGAATATGCAAACTTTTTCTTACAATATTTTCTATGAAGTGAAGCATGTCGAGACAAGTGATTTCTACCACGGCGGAAATTTTAGTTCAAAATGTTAACGATAATGAAGAAAACTTACAAGCACCTCACTAAAGAAAGGTCAGCCTTCACTAAATATATGTGCTGCAGTAGCATTTTCAGCGAATAACTTGATTTCCAGGCAGGCTGTTCCAGCTATATCGACGGACGTCCACGTAAATTTCCTGCAGCATTCGCCTCCGTCAACAAGCGCTCTGCGTGCTGCCATTTTTTATACAGGGAAAAAGCTAAACCTAAGGCCATGCACACACCTATCCAAGGCCAATTAAACGTTTTCTGTTTGTTTTCTGTCACACGCCCGCTATTCACAATTATGAACTTTTTTCTCCAGTAATTTTTTTCATTCCACATGTCCTCCAGAGATGCGTGACAATCAGTACTCATCATATATTGTGTATTATTCGCTACCTCCCAGTCAACCCTGCTATAGATTGCCCAACGTCGATCATTATCTTCACCGAATCTCTTTTGATACAATGGGTTTTTCTTGCATGCAGAATCAAAACATCCACACATAATTTCGGCATTCTCATTTCCACGCTGCAGAACACTGTTGTCTATGAAAGAAGATCCTTCGCAAGTGCATTGATTTTTGTCTTCAATATCTTCTTTTTCATCCCTCATATAGTAAAAAGTAAATGCGTGTGCTGCATGGCCATTAAGTGCGACTGCAATGAAGTGCGCATTTACAGCCGCTCCAAGCGCGTTCATTTCAAGCATGCTTCTACCAGAGCTTTCACCCCAGTAGATTCGTCCTAATAACGACGATTCATACGCAGTGCAACGTATAAACTTTGGGGCAAACGAGTCCGCAATTCCTGCCACAGCCTTTAAAACTTCTTCTATGGTGACACATTGACCGAGGTCATGTTTGAAACCCCACATCATCCCAATGGCGTTGCCATTCTTATCCAGGACTGCGCTTCCAGAGTCTCCATAGCTTATTCTACTAGTCAGACCGTGGAATCGTGCAATGAATGCAGATTTTGCGCGGTTAGTGTTCATGTGTGGGTAAATAATTGAAGTGTCCGTGCTAGTGAAATTTGTGTCAGATAATACTCCTTCTACAAGCGAATGCATTCTTCTCTTTAGCGAGTCCCCAATCACAACAACTCGTTCTCCAGAGCTCACACTGGATGTACGCAACTGTAAATCTTGTAAACTCGTGCAGTTGCATTCATCACACTGGAATGCAAGCAGAGCAACATCTTTCACAACGTCCACACCAATAATTTTGTGTATCTGGCACTCATCATAAAGCCAGTTCCCATCGTTGTCTTTCAAATCTTGATACAAGCGGACCCAAACAATGCTAGCGCCTTTGATAACATGTGCTGCTGTCACTATGAATTTGAAGCCATCAGTGAGACGCCTACGTTTCATTCGTTCAGAGATGTATTTAGGATTGATATTAAAACCAGTGCCTCCGTTCAATGAGGTGCGAACGGTAACAACTCCAGTATGATACTTCTCGAAAATATCAGATGGTTCTTCAAATATATTTGATTCACCATAAACTAAAGCGAAAACGAAAAATACTGCTGCAAAATATACAATGCATCTTAACGGTGACAACGTCATCTTAAAATTGGAGAGTGCTTTTTAAAAGAGTATTATTAGACATATCGAGGGGGGTTGAAAAAACGAAACCAAACGTAAACAGGGTATCTTGGAACATTAATCGAATTAAATCGATTGTAGCTGCATTGATTTACTTTTTACTTAGCAAGAAAGAGGAGTCAGGCAGCTTTCTGATGATACCTTTTTATTTCATAACAAGAAAAAACAACTGAATGCTCTTCGAATGCAAATTTCCGCTTTCAACGCTGCGAACAGCGTGGAAACAAAGCAAAATTATTTCCCAAATGGGAATCCAAATTGAAATTGTTACGAGCCCGGTTCTAATAGTGTCGAAACTCGCTTTTTGGTAATTTGGTCCAGTTTTGCTCGCACTAAAAAAGTATGAATTGAGCTATACGTTTTATCAATTTTGTGGCTTTTAATTTTCCAATTCAGTATAACAAAGAATTGGCCTCTTTAAACTACGTTCAACACTTCAGCTCATCTCTTTTCGATCTTTTGAGAACAACTCTTTGGTTTTTGGGTTCTTTATAAATTTTCTGGTAAAAAAGTTCTTTGGTAGGATAATATATACTCCAGTAATTTGATTGTTCATGAACTATTGCGTCTTGAACATGAACTTCGGAATAAGAGACCAGACATAAAAGACCAACCCATAATGACAATAACAGCCAGATACTGCTTTGAAAATTTAAAAAGTTTAGATGAACTATAATGTACAATGTACGGTGTATGTTGCAAGTAGTCAGAGCTCGTATATGTTTATATGTTGTTAAATGCTGATACATAGTGCGTTTACCAGCTTAAAGTTTGTTTCTATATAGAGTTAGAAAGAGTTGTTTGTTGTTGATTAATGTTGTTATTACTATTGTCTATTGAAAGGTGGGGAGGGGCGACGAGTGCAAATAGGGGTAGGGTCACTACTTTTTGTGTAACCCAAAGAGAGAGAGGGTCATCAATATTTAGGGGCGTATAAATGGGAGGGTGACATTCTGCTGCAATCCATCAGCTTAATAGAGATGAAAATCTCCTCTGGACAGCACATAAAATGGTGAAATAGAACAAAATAGTAATGAGGTAAACCAGCTATGTATGGCTATTTATATTACACATTGCACAAGACAAGATCTTAATCCTTTTACTACTACGGTGGCCTTTTAATTTTTTACTCTGGCTAACGCCAGACGTTTTTTTTTTATCAGGGAAAAAGCTCCTTTAGTCAAAAGGTTAAAATATATAAACAACTAAAGGTGCTGTTTTAATTTTATTAACATAAACTTTAATGTTTTGTCTTATAAAATAATGTACAAATGTAAAACAGTATCTGCTTCTTGGAGGAACCCCACAACGGTATCTCAAACTTCAGTAGACAGTTTATAGAATCTGAAGAATGTGTGCACTTGAAGACTTGAAGTGACTTGAACTCAGGAAAGATAAGAGGAAGAAGCGAAGCATTGGCAAAGCATCTGCTTTAGCAAAGAAATACGAAGACTATGATTGGAATGCCATGCTTAATGATGGTTCTGTCAAACAAACAGTAGTTGTCTTCGATAAATACCTGAGACATAAAAAGTTGCACTCTGCTTCAAACAAAGAGCAAAGTTATTCGCAGTTCATAGACACATTACACACCGCTTACCAGTCACACAGCGGAAGTAAAAAAATCAGACTCTGATTCTGGAACTGAAAGTGAACTTGAAACTGACATCGTTCTTGCAGAAATTGGTCAAAGCTCCGACGAAGACGACGAAGTACAAGCAAGAAGAAAGGATGCTGAAAAGACTAGCGTGGAACTAGCGACTCAGACAAGATCTGGAAGAAATGCAACCCGTTTTTATTTAAGCAAATGAAAATAGAGATGTTCCTGCCCTCCTCCCCTCTCAGGCCCCGTCCACACGTATCCGGTTTTTTTTGAAAATAGATATATTTTTCTCCGTTTTCAAAAAAATTCGCGTCCACACGTAGCGTATTTGAATCGTTTTCACCCGTCCACACGTAAACGCGAGAACGGCTTTTTCGAAAGTATCCACTCTGGAGAGCGTTTTCGAAAACCTCCGTTTTCGGTTGCCAAAAACGCCGTTTACGTGTGGACAAAATCCGTAACCGTAGAAATAGTTATGCGTTTTCAAATTTATTCGGATATGTGTGGACGGGGCCTCATATGTCCGGTCCCCCAACTTCTTTTTGACGCCTTATGAATGATGCATGACTCTTTAAGGTTGGATTCGCCTTGTGTGAGGGGAGGTTCTTACAGTTTCCCCTAGAAGAAATCTTATTCTGTTGACTGTTTTAAAATGTGGAATACGGATTCCTACCACAAACCAAAATATGTGCTTACTGGTCTTCAGCCATCACGTCCATTACTTACTTGAACTGCGGAAAGATATGAGTGAGAAACAAAGAAATGCCACAGCATCTGTTTCAGCAAAGCAAATATACGAATACTATGATTGGAATGCCGTGCTCGACAATGGTTCTGTCACCAAACAAACAGTAGCTGTCTTGGATAAATACCTGAGACATCATAAGTTGCACTCTACTTCAAACAAAAAGGCAAAGTTATCCGCAGTCCAGAAACACATTACATACCACTTGACTGTTACGAGTCATGCAAACAGCAGAAAAAGAGAAATCAGACTTTGACTCTGGAACTGAAAGTCAAATTCAAGCCACTTTCTCATCATGTGATGACGATGGAACTGCCATTGTTCCAGCAGATATTGGTTTAAGCTCCGAAAGACGACGAAGCACAAGCAGATAGAAAGGTTGCTGAAATGATTAGTGTGAAACTAGCGACTCAGACAAGATCTGGAAGAAATGCAACTTGTTTTTCATTATATTAAAGAAACCTATGCTTTCTTTTATGTGCTTAGGGAAATGAAGGAGGGGGTCACATGAATTTATGTAAAACACTATAGACGGCTAGTGTTTTTCTGCTACATTCTCGGCAGGGTATTTTACCATTCAGCAAAGGTCCCCATCTTCTGTTTTGATGCCTCATTAATAATGCAGGCAAAGAGCGCTTGTTGAACTCATGCACTATAGCATCTCAACAAGACAACTGAGGAAACGTACTACATGTCTTTCCATGTGAACAAAAAATCTGTGTAATTTTTACTGAAATTCGTGCAAATTATTAATGAGTTATTAATGTAGTACATTCGAACATTATCTTTGTCAAATCGGCAAGGCATTAAGAGGCGAACCTCTGAGGTTTTTAATTTCCTCTCGCATGACCGAGCAGTCGAAAGTTATTCGAGTTCGCGGTGTCAAGTTGACCCACAGAGGTAAACGTTTTATACACTCCACGATTGAGATACATAACCAGTACATAACTCTCTATCTTGCGGTTCGTTCCTAGAACCTCTAAAGAGAGGGGCCCCTCCTCTTTGTTTGTTCTTTTTTTTCAAATCCATGTTTTTAGTTGACCGTGCCTCCTATCGTTCATTAGAAGGGTTAATTAAGATACCCCGGTTTCGGTGTACAGGTACGAGTTGACCTTAATTTACCGCGAAAAAACGTGTAGAAGTTACGGGTAAAAATGCCGACATCAGCAAAAAGTGCAAAACAAAATGGCGATACCCGTACCCGTACACCAAAACTGGGGTATCTTAAGCTGTCTATTAAAAGATTTGACAGTTTCTTGTCTCGTTTGACATCTTGCTCCTGGAATATACTTAAAAGTGTCTTGAACTTGAGGCGTGCAGAAGAACCGAAGGATTATATACTTCTTGAAAAGTACGGATAGTGATCTTCGCGGAATCAACACAGAAAAAACACCAGCGGACAGGGCCAGGTCACTGGTCCAAGTTGCAATTTTGTTCGATCGGCGAAAAAAAAGACCCGCTCCTTTCACCCACTCCTTTTTTAATCATCCGCTTCTTTTACCCGCTCCCCGCTCCAAAGATGTACCCGCGTTGCCCACCACCTCTGAAGCCAAATTGAAGGCTGCTATTGAGGTTTTGAGCCGAAAAAATGCATCAGTTTCAGGTGCGGTGGCGTAGTGAAGGGAGATCGGCCCCTTAGGCATATTTGGTGTGTGTGTGGGGGGGGGGGGGAAGCAGAGGGGCTGTTAACTGTTGTCATTGTTTGGCTGAAAGTGTTGATTGCTAAAGCCTGGAATTTTTCATGATTAGTTCGGAGGCTGTATTTAGTGAATCCCTTTATATCTGATACATTTGCTTTTAGATAAAGACAATATAATATTGCTTAACATGTAGTATTTATTTTGCATAGTTTGTCATACCGTAGCATTAGATACCGTTATAACGTACACCATATCACCCATATATACATGTTACCTATATATATACACCTTTTTACTTGTTTTTAATAAAATATACCGTTTCCTAACTTTTGGGCCAGTAGACCATGGCCGATGGGGGCCCTTAGTTCTTGAACTAACCCTACCCAACGAGCGCTACGCCACTGTTCAGGTGCCGTTTCTAACCATTGATCTTCGTCTCTATCAACCATTTATGAGCTAAATCACTTCTAGAAAGATTGAAATCTCATAATAAGTACAAACTGTACCAGTATGATGAATTTTTAAGCCAGTTTTTTACTTTTTAAAAATGAAAACTATTTTCGGTGAAAATGTAATCAAGATCAAGATAAAAGTAAGTCAACTACAAGACTTGTGGCTTGAAGGTTTCGACTCTGAATGGAATTCAATCACTACGAACTACTTAAAATTAAAAATTTTGCATGCAGTTTACTGAGAGTGGTCGCGACACGTGAAAAACAATCGCTACAGTTTGGTGCCATATTTTTATTACGCATTGCTGTTTTCTCTTAAATAGTGCACTCCTTTTGCATTCCTAAACAAGCAGAAAGTAATACAGGACTAGATCAATGCCGTTTGTTCGATTGACGCTTACCCTCGTGTATTTTAGCAACGCAATTCACAATTTAGCAAGCATTTTGAACTGTTTATTTTTATTTCGTCTTTACTTTATTCTAGAATGTAGACGCAGACAAACAATATTATGCATAGTATCACTGCACGTGAACATGCAAATATTTTCTTACAATATTTTCTTTGGAGTGAAGCATGCGGGAACATGTCACTTTCATCATGGCAGAAATTAACTAAGTTCAAAAAGTCAACTTAATTGAAACCACAAGTAATAGCAGTCGTTGCACCTTACTAAAGAGAGTTCAGCCTTGACTAGAAGGATTTGCTGAGGTAGCATTTTCAGCGAATAATTTGACATCCAGCTGCGCCAGTCGTTCGCGTAAATTTGCCGATAAAGCATTTGCTTCCCTCAACAAGCTTTCTGTGTGCTGCCATTTCTTGTACAGGAAAAATGCTGAACCTAAGGCAATACACAAACCCAGGCAAGCCCAATGAAACTTTTCCCGTTTCTTTTCTGTCGCACGAGCGTCACTCACAATTCTGAACTTTTCTCTCCAGAAATTTGTTTTATTCAGTACGTCCTCGACAGACGCTTGACACTCTTTACTCATTGTATATTGTGTATTATTCGCTACTTCCCAGTCAACCCTGCTATAGATCGCCCAACGTCGATCATTATTTTCACCGAATCTCTTTTGATACAATGGGTTTTTCTTGCATGCAGAATCAAAACATCCACACATAATTTCGGCATTCCAATTTTCACGTTTCAGAACACTGTTGTCTATGAAGGAAGACCCCTCGCAAGCGCATTGACTTTTGTCTTCTGTATCTTCTTTTTCATCCCTCAAATAGTAAAAAGTAAATGCATGTGCTTTATCGCCATTAAGTGCGATTGCAATGAAGTGTGCATTTACAGCCGCTCCAAGCGCGTTCATTTCAAGCATGCTTTTGCCAGAGCTTTCTCCCCAGTAGAATCGTCCTAAAAACGACGATTCATGCGCAGTGCAACGTATAAACTTTGGGGCAAAAGAGTCCGCAATTCCTGCCACAGCCGTTAAAACTTCCTCCATGGTCACACATTGAGCGAGGTCATGTTTGAAACCCCACATCATCCCAATGGCTTTGCCATCTTTATCCAAGACTGCGCTACCAGAGTCTCCATAGCTTATTTTAACAGTCAGACCATGGAATCGCGCAATGAATGCGGATTTTGCACGCTCAGTGTTCATGTGTGGGTAAACAATTGAAGTGTCCGTGCTAGTGAAATTTGTGTCAGATAATACTCCGGCTACGAGTGAATGCATTCTTCTCTTTACAGAGTCCCCAATCACAACGACTCGTTCTCCAGAGCTCACACTGGATGTACGCAACTGTAAATCTTGTAAACTCGTGCAGTTGCATTCATCACACCGGAATCCAAGCAGAGCAACATCTTTCACAACGTCCACACCAACAATGCCATGTATCTGGCACTCATCGTAAAGCCAGTTCCCATCACTGTCTTTTAAATCTTGATAAAAGCGTACCCAAACAATGCTAGCGCCTTTGACAACATGCGCTGCTGTCACTATGAATTTGAAACCGTCAATGAGATACTTACGTTTCATTCGTTCAGAGATGTATTTAGGATTAATAATAAAACCAGTGCCTCCGTCCAATGAGGTGCGGACTGTAACAACTCCGGTGTGATATTTTTGGAAAATATAAGATGGTTCTTTAAACGCATTTGATTGGCCATAAACTAAAGTGAAAACGAAAAGTACCGCTCCAAAATATAAAACACAACTCGACGGTGACGACATCATCTTGGAAAATGGAGACTCCTCCTCAAAGGACGATTAAGTGTCCCAAAAGAAAACGGAACCGAACGTCAACAGGCTATCATAGAGTATACACTGAATTAAATCGATTATATATTGATTCATTTTACAGCAACAAAGAGCGAGGAGTTACGCAGCATTCCAATGATACCTTTTTCTACTGCATAACAACAAGAAATGACTGAATACCTTTCGAATGCGAATTACCGGTCGAAACCTCTTTCTCCAGGTAAGCAGCACGCCTGTGTCACCCCGGTTGCTTTTGGAAAGTGGACTAAGTTTTTACACATTACCAACGCAAGTATACTTTAAGAATGAGACATGACTAATGAAAGCGGTTTTCGACAACAACAGAAAATAACAGGCAACAAAAGCGGTCAGAAATTGATGAAAAATCTAGTAAGAATGAGGCGCCAGCGTAAGAACAAAGATATTCAGAATTTGTTTTGTTTGAAAGACAGGAGCTTAAATAAGACGGAAAATTGACAGTTTCAAGAGTAGAAGAGTTTTAAAAATAATGAATGCGTTTGTAAGTCAAAATTTATCGCATATTTTGCGGAGGAATTTGAAAATGGCGAAATGTGAAAAGGTTTTTGACAGCAAAGGAAGGGGTAGGGATAAAACGCGGAAGCGGAATGGCAGAATTCCGGAAACGGAACGGAATAGGGGATAAAACGCGGAATTGAGGATAAAACGCGGAATTGGAGATTTATTTATTTATTTATTTATTTATAACATTTATTTTCACACGGTGGCCTATTCAGTTGATCTGATTTTCAAAGGGCCGTGCTATCATTCAAACTACATATAGTATACTATACTACATTCACAAACTACAAGTAATTATAACTAAATTACTATTACTCAAACTAAATTTACACTATATATAAAATCACACACTATGAATGTAGAAGGATAAGACTCTGCTTGAAGCATGGTAGCGACCACTCAAGGATATTACTAGTGATATCGTTCGATGACAGGTTCCACCGTTGTGCTGCTCGATAGGGAATAGGGCATATAAGTAATGTAGATTTCTTGTTTTGAATTTTATTTTGTATTAGGAAATTGGAATTCAATTTCGTCATCGAGGAGTTCGTCAACTAAAACTATTTGTTTCGGAATTCAAACGCTTTCTTAGGAGAGGCCAAAACAAATAGTTTGGTGGTCAAAACTGTAAAGTTGCGCCTTGGTAACAAAAAATTTGATGCTCTAAAAATCTTTTCACAACAAATAGTTTTACAGTCAAAATACAAAGACTGTCCCACTTCTGCTGCTGTAGTCTGTTGTCATTTACTGTAATTTGTTCTTTTCCTCTGTACCAGATTAAAGAAAGAAAACTAAATTTTATCGCAATATTTGCCGATAAATCGGAAACCGCTACAGAAAAAAATGAACAAATTACAGTCATAGATTACAGTATATCATAACAGACTACAGAAGCGGAAGTGGGACAGTCTTTGTGCGATCACAACCGTAGCTTGAAGGAGCATCTTAAAATTAGTAAAATGCAAAGTTTGTTTACGAACTATTATGGAATGCCAAAACTACAGACCTTCATTTTTGTATTACGCGCGGAAAAATAACCACCTTCGGCTAAAAATATAATGATATTGCGAACTTCTATAATATTTCGTAGCCAAATTTTAGTGATTTTAAGGCGCTCCTTTTAGCTATGGAATTCTCGTCTAAATCAAAATTTAGCCGACAGTTGGAATAATGCTTTCATCTATATTTCACGTCGTCTAAAAGCAACAGGCATTTTACAAACATGCCAGAAAAAAACTTCGTCTGAGTTCAATCGACATTGAAATACCACTACTTGATAACGTTTGGAAAAGTTAATTTCTGCGTTTACACTTACTTTCTCACAGCAGATTATGGGATTGCGTACGTACAATTTTGTTACTCTTTCCTTCGAAACTGCTTTGAAACAGGATGACTCCTTACAAGCATGATAAGAAGTCAATTACAGGTATATACCATTAAACTGGTGTACAATTAATATTGATGACTTGTACTGGTGAACAAACTGCATAATAGTTCAATCAACCGCACTATACGGAAAACATTATACAGAAGTGTAACTACATCATCTTTTTGTTTGTCAAGTCACTTGCAAGGGCAACTCTTGGCGAAATGTCTGGAATGGAAGGAAACGGTGAGACAAGTGTGTCTGAAAGCTGGGATAAACTAATCATTACCGACACAGGAAAGCTTAAATGGATGGGCGAGTCGGAGGAACTACAGAAGTTAGTTAACCATCTCTTAAAAATAGAAGCAACAGAATGGACTAAACCCGGAGGCGATTGCCT
>JAOBYK010346244.1:0-13156 GCA_025434845.1 Phenganax subtilis | reverse complement strand
CATGTTCAGTGCAAGGAAGATCTATATACAGGAAACTGGACTATTCTTAAAGCTTTTCATGTGAGGCCATTGGTTTATTCACGGTAAAGCAGTTTCTTCTGATTCATATTTTATTCCACTCGGCAATTCTTACCCTGAATAACAATCGCAAGATCACATTCTTTTGTTCCTTTCAAAGTTGTATTCTGTCCGTACGCTGAAACGCCCGAGACACGACTGATATTAAATGGCAGCTTTTTCTACAAAAGATTTGATTTTTCATTATCTACCAAATGATCTTTCAGAAATAATTTTCAGTGTACTGTATAACCCAGATACTTCACAAACCTTCAGGAATTTGCTCAATTTCTTTTCCACAGTTCTTTGAGCTTTAATGTCGCCTTTTGATGGTTTGGCGTTTCTGATTAACTGACGAAGACTTCGTTGAAGGAGTTTGCTTGCTTCGTTCTATGAAGAGAATAGGTTTGTGCAATTAAAACTTATCAAAAATTCATTAGAAGATGACATTAAGGAATGATGTCTAACTCTAAACCTCTCCTTTTCCATCAACGAGTTCACTCAAATATTTATCATTTTCTTCCATTTCATTTTTCAAACCAGCAATGTCGCTTTCTTGTTTGTTGATGATGCTACAACTTTCTTCCAACAATTCTTCTTGCTCTGATATAATCTCATTTTTTTCAACCATCGTGTTCTCAATAATACTTTCACTACGCAAGAAAACACACAAACGATTAGTAAAACTTGGAACACAGAAAGTAGATTCTAGTGAAAGTACATTCACCATTCTTTTTCAAGATTTCTTAGTCTTTGCTCTTTTTCGTCTCTCAGTTTAGATACACTTTGTTTCGTGAGCGGGTCGAGCAATGGATCGTAAATCAAGTTTGCATCTTCAATGAAAATATGGACACTGAGAAACCCATCTTCGTCCAGATATATACTAGCTCGCTCTTCAATCTTGGAAAATGAAAAAGATTTCTTATGTTACGTAAAATGACACAACTTAGCAGAAGCAATTCAGTCGTATTAATACAACTTTGAACTCGCATGTCTACTTATCATTCTTCTATAACAACAAAAATTCGTCCTAGAACACGAAGGTAACTAAACATGCAAATCCTGCTTTTACAGAAAAAGCTTAGATATTGTTGATTTCCCAATGATTGTACCAATACTTTGTCCACATGATGTTTCAGACAGAATTTCGGCTTTCTATTTGCAAAACATTAATGTTCTAAGCAAAATCCCGTTTTTCAGTCCGGCATTTCGGCTTTCGCTTAATTAGTCCCAGGCTTTACTTCTGGTCTCACCTTACTCATATCCAAACCGGAGACAATCTTACACTCAGCTTCGCTATAGCAGAACGAACTCTTCCCGGCATCCTCCGACGATGACACGACTACAGTCTCCGAATCATTCTCAAACGAATTCAGTACCACTCGCCAAAAAATCTTCTTGAAATACGGCATGTCATCCAACACCTCGTTTTCACCATTTGGATCATACTTGAGCTTGAAAACTAGTTTCTCTTCAGGTGATCTCTCGAGGGTGAATCCAAGGGGGTTGTTACATTGATCTATCAAGTCCCCTCTTGTGCACATTTCACCCTTAGTGCTCCTCAAAGTCTCTGGGTCGAGTGCGAGGTAGAAGTATGGTTCGAAATGTGTTATTTTCACTTTTATTTTGATCTTTCCATTCCTAACGATCTTTTTTAATTCCTTGGTTGGCATGTATTGCTCTACACCAAAAACATTTTCACCATATTGGTCGCAAAAGTTGTACGAGATCTCACGTTGCTTCGCGAGCTTGCTCCGAGCGTGAAACGAGAAGCCGACCTTGTAACGAAGCAGTCCGATGTCTTCGCATTGTAGGTAGACTCCAACATGATCATTTTGAGTTGGGAGCTCTTTCTTAGTAGGCGGACCCTCAGGAAACAAAATTATTGACCATCGACTATTGCAGAGAGAAAACATAGGACTTTGTATAAACTTATCACCAGGCTTTAATTGACACTCCATTCTACTCTCAAACGTTGTCTCATCTAGACGACATTGTAGCTCTACAGCTAGTGAATCATCAGTTACAAAATCCCGATCATTTTGTAGTTCTTTCACGGAAGCTAACTTTCCCCAACCGATTCCACATCCAAACTTTGTGAACTCATCCTTCTCTACCAAATTACCTCGTCGAATTGACCTCGATGCCTCGCGCTTGTTCACAACACTCAACGTGAAATTCAACTTACACTTCACGCCTTTCACAAGCTCACCACCCGCCAGCCAACGTAAAAACACTCCAAAATGTTCTTTTTTTATGCCAGTTTGAATCTTCCAACGATGGCCGCCAAAGTGAAAAGATTTCGAATAGACCTCTGAACCAACTGAAGAAAAATTTTCAACAATAAATACATAAATGTGCAACCCATTTTTGCCCAGTTTCGAGTCGTATAAACGTATTGACATTTTTACCAAAACGATTCAACCAATTTGACGGCAAAGACTGAGCACTTCAGGGTCTATTCGTTCCATATTTGATTGACTGTTTATGCAATAAAGACTTTACATTTAAGAGAGTTTGAGAGCTTTTCTGACGGACGATTTGTCATAATCGATATAACGAATTATAATGTGACAAACCCTAGCTGGTTGATTTTAATAAGTAATGAAAACTGAGCCGAACTATACTGTTAAATGCTAAACAATTTAATGAACTTCAATATTTCATTCACGTCAACTAAAAGATTTTTTTTGATTGGCTGTAGACCAGATCTGGAACGAAAGGTCTTTGCTTTATAGAAAGTTAGAATTCCTTATGCTAGTTTACATAACCTCAACAAGGTTCACATTTGAAACTTTCAATCAATTTTCAGGGTTCCTCCTTGCTGAATGTACTGCATTATGGCAGGTTATGCTGTTTGTCACAATATAAACTGTCGTTCAGCAGCCTGTAATTATGTATCATTTTTTGGTACGGACGCCCTGTGGAAAATAATGTTTTGCGCGATGATGAGGGAAATCTGGAAACTACTTTGCTCTCGGCCAATCAAAATCGAGAGAATTTGAGCAGCACGATTCAAAACGACCAAAACAATTTTTACATAAGAGCGAGGCAAATTTTTAGATATTTTTGACATTTTAATTGCCTTTTTGTTGCAAGAACTCTTTTTAAGCATTAGTAAAAAGTTATCAAGATGTTTCCAAGTCCTTCCATGGATAAAGAAAACGTTTTTGGAGACGTAAGATTGTCATATTTGTCTTTAAATTTTGCTATAAACCTTGCGATGCTGGCCATCTAAATGCGAATGCTGACCCTGAAAATCAACCTTGCCCTAACCTGGTGTTTGCTAAACTGCATTCTAGCCAGGCAAAGTTTTAATGCAATGAGAGCTCTAGTAAGAGCTTTATGACACCACGAAAAACTGTTTGTTAGGTTCATAGCATGAACTATGGAGTAAAATATTATTTGCAAGATTTTGTCATATTAGTTGGTGGTATGCCAAATCTAAGACCAACTAAGCTCCTACAATGGCTGGTCAAATGATATTTTCTTTTCAATATATAGGCTTTTGGCACAACTCCTAACAGGCAACCTCTGAAGACAGTTCAAGCGCTTGGTACAAATATTGCAGCAGAGGGCACGCCTATGTCAAAACGAACGCCAAAGAAAAGGTCATCTCGTGCTAGCACACCCTGTACACGTAGGCTAGCAAGAAGATTGAAACGACAAAGCATGCCATTTGCTTTGTCAAAAACCTTATCAATCTTTGAAGACGATGTGAGCTCTGTAAAAGGGATATTCAATCGAGGATATATGAAGGAAAATGGTCAAGAGTTAAATGAGATGATAAGAGATAAAGTATCTGAGACTGTGAATAAGATGAAAGAGGTATCTGTATTGCAATTCGCTCTCCAGTGTAATGCTTTGATAGGGGGTAAAGTGATAAAGCTCTCATCAACTTCTGATAAAGCAAGTCATGTGCCAAACTTAAAAAAGAGGTTGAGAGAAGACATTTTTCTAATTATTTTGCAGAGGTATGAAGTAACCTTAGCACGAAAGCAAAAAGATCTTGATGAGAAGAATAGTATTATCAAGAAACTAGAGATAGAAATGGACATTATGAGACAAGAATCACAGAAAAATAAAGAACAAGATAATATCTCGATGTTTGTTCAACAAGTTATCTCTAATGCAGTTCAAGAAATTGAACAAGAAAATTGCTCATCCATCACAGAAGTTCCTTGCCATGTGTCAAAAGAAAATACCTGGCAAAGCTCTTCAACTTTGGAACAAAAAGACTCTTGGACCACAATGACACCGACAAAATATATCTCTTCAGAAACATCACCCATGAAAGTGACTGACACAGAGTTTTCAATGATCCCTATTATGACAACAAACTCTGCTACACCAATAACAGAAGATGCAATGCTCTCTACTCCATCTCTCTTTACAGATAGTCCCACCCTGTCAAAAAAGTCTGAAAATTTTGTATCGCCGATTCAAAATGAAGATTATACAAATGATACTTCAATCTCAACGACAAAAATAGTTCCAATGAAGGAAAGCTCACATGTTAACATTGCTACAGCAATGACTCCAGTGGAAGCAGTGGACAAACATACATATGTGACCCCGACACAAACATCAAATGTGTCTATAACTACATCACCACTAGTTGCTGCCTTGCAGCCAGGGATCATCTCAAGTTTACCACTAAACATTCTTCGAGCTGAATTAGAGTCAGCTGCTATAAGTAATGAGCTCCTGAGAAGCGAATGTGATGAACTCAATGGTAAAGTTGACTTGCTTCAATCTTCTTTGACGCAAGCAAGGCAAGACTCGGAGATGAATTACAAGACAATGCAAGATGTGATTGATAATCTGGAGGTCAAGTTGGAGGAGGCATTAGAAGCTAACTATGAAATGCAAATGAAGAAGGTAGAAATTTATCTATTGTTTGAAGGTTAACACCATTTCAGATAATAGATGCTTGTTATGTACAATCAACTATATCCACTGAGTCTCATCTCTACTGTGCTTATGCCAACATATGAACTGTTTTAGTACTTGATTTACTGGCAACATCTGAGTTGTTTATATTATTTGCACATATAGCATACCAGCATTGATATCTTTTTCATGAAGCAGTGTTGTTTCTACTCTCATACGCCGCATGTCATTTTAAAGTGTGGGATTGTCCGTACTTACCAGTGCATAATAATTTACGTTACTAGCCTTTCACCGCAGACGAGTACGATGCGACGATCAAAAGATTACAGAAAGATATCTTGGTCAGAGAGAAGCAGATCACGTTCTATACTAAGGTACTATACATTTCATAACCACTCAAAACATGTATAGTATGTTGAAAATGATGTTTTTATTTGATTAGAAATCATCAGAGGCAGATAACTTGCAGAAAGATTTGAGAAGAATGTATGCCAAGTACAATGCAGAGGTATAATGGCTTAATGAACATGCTTATCTAACGTAAAGCTAGGTAATTAACATGACAGCACTTGGTGGGTAACTTGCAGGTTATCATGAGAAAATGGCTACTTCGTTCATTATTCATGTTGTAGCCTTGTGTGCGGTGAAAAACACACAAGGACGTGTGATGTAGTTTTAGCTAGCTCTAATAAGGATAAATAAACTTCTGAATTTGACTACTATTTGTTGCCCTGTAGGGGCTTAATAAAACTACACTATGCTCAAACGTTTACAAGCCTAGACTCTATCAATTTTTCTTCTATGGTTTCAGCACCAACTATATACATCACTTGAAGATGAAATGAACAAACTCACTGAGCAGTACAATGGTAAATGTGCGGAATACGAGGCATTGCAAACAGAATTGAGTTGTGTTAAAGAAGAACTGCACAGTGCCCAGCATACCATTGATGTCCAGGATAAACTGAGAGAGGAAGCAAAGGAAAGTCAAGTGAAATGTTGCGTATTGGAAGAACAGATTCAGGTAAGGTAATCAAAGATTCGGTGTATGACAATGTTTTCTTTAATCATTTTATAAAGTGTAGAGTACATGGTACTTATACTTATACACTATATGTTGCATTTTATTTCGAACTTAGCCACTACTTTCTTTTGGAGCTATCGCACCGTTCGTTTTAGGCAACGTTTTTTCTGTCCGCCTTGTTGGAATCAAGTTAGATTACAGAAATTAGATTACTAGGCCAATTTGCCCACTTTGAGTAAAGTCTATTTATCAGAAGTTTGATCCTGCCTGTACATAGGTTTATTTTATGCGTTCCGCAATGTCGTCTAACAGTATGAGCAACTTCATACAATCTGCGGTCTTTACCTCTGGCGATGGCGACCCGAAATTGAAACCGTGAAAACTATCACTACGGAAGCATCTTTCAAGAAAACACTTCTCGTAAGCAATCAAACATTTGCTGCATTCTCTTGCTCGTTTGAAATCTTCAACATAGAGCTTTGCGTGTCGAGCGCACTTGTCCTGGCGTGTATTGTCTGGAATATCAGACGAAGACCCTGATCTTCCCACAGCATTTGCGCATTTTTTCAGCAAGCTATGAATCGTTGTATTAGCCTGTTCTACGACATTTTCTAATAATTCGCACTTTTTAATCAATGCTTGGGCATAGAGAGAACCATCGCTGAGTTCCGATGCAAAGCTACTCAGCTTTTTAGTCGCTACATGACGAGCAATGACTTCGAATATGTATTCAAATGGTAAATTATGACGTGCGGCGTATGGTAGCAGTCGCATTGTAGTCTCTGGTTCAAGATCATCGACTTTCATACATTGCTTTATGATGTTTATGGCTTGGTATTTGTCTGCTAGTTCAAGAATTGCTAGTACATTATCATCATTGATCAACGGTAGGTCGCTGTCATTAAGCATATTTGTTGGATACATGAGTTTGACCATTTCCACCATAGTTTCATGGCTGTCGTCTTTTAACTCGATTTTCTCTTGTGTTGCATCTTTGAAGTTCCCGCTAAACATCGCTTCGAAAACTTCCGATTGTATTGAAAGTATAGAACGATGAACATGCAACTCCTTGTCTTCAACTACTAAGACGGCATCGCTCTTGTGCCAGGGCTGCGAAAAAACGTTGCTTGTCTCCACTGCAAGTTCAAAGCTTTCAGAACTAGACATTTCAGAGCCGGACATTTCAGAGCTAGACATTTTGGTGTCTAGGCGTCCTGGTATACTTGATCGGCGATCTAGCAATTCTTGGAAATTTACAGCTTTGTTTTGAGCCACAAAGGAATGAAATACGACTCTTGTTTCTGGCTATGCAATGCAAAGAGCTACCACGCGTAGCCTGCGAGGCAATCGCTTGTTTCTTTTGTAGGAAAAATATGGTAAGGGTTATTGATTACGCTGGGAGGAACATACGAAAAATAAAGCAACTGCTTTGCAAGCTACGCGTGGGCCGAATCTAACCTAGTAGATGCTTGGTTGATTCCATGTCGTAAATTGTATGTCAAGCACATTTTATGGAAACTGTTGAAGAAACTAGATTCACGTTTTTTGGTACATTCTATTGCAGACATTTCAGTCTCAACAAAAAGAAAATCTGGAGTTTCTGGAGCAAGAGAGAAAGGGACTGGAGGAGACTACTATTGAATTGGAACAACTGGTAAAGCTTTAATATTATTAGTTGGAGAGCTTTACATTCCATGATAGATTTCATACTGCAGTTCAGTGGTGATGTACTCTGCCCTAACGATTTCGTCAGTGAGAATGGCATCATCTCATGCATTCCTGCTTAAACCTGGATTAATTATGTTTGAAATATCGCAGGTCAGCGCACGTACGGAAGAACTGGACCTCACACGACAAGCGTTAGTAGAAAAGTCTGAACAGTACGAAGATATGAAAATGACGGTGGACACATTAAGGTATGGTAAATTATCAGAAAAGCCAAGCAGATATAAGAATGAATAAAACTCCATTTATCCAAGCAAACTCCGTAAACTAAAGCTGATCTCCACGAGGGGCGTCTAAAACAATGATAATTATAGACACAACACTCTGTACATAGTTGTTCACGATTCTTTGATTAGCAGTTATGAAGAATACGTGGTTTTCTGTTATTCAGGAGTCAACTGTCAGACACCCAAGATGAACTCAATGCAGTTCAGTCCCAGGCCTATCTCGTTATGTTGGAGCAGGAGAAAGAATTGACCGCGGTTTCTAGAGTGTTGGAAGAGACCTGGACACAAGTGGTTGCTGTTGTAGGGATGTATAAAGAAGAAGCTATAGCAGAGGTGGCTAAGGTATAGTGTGTCGAGTATCCACTTCACCTAGCAAAAGAAATTTGATTGGCTTTCTTGAAGTTTGCGGATTGTTTTCAATCGCATGTCTTATTGGCCAAACAGTACCATGAATTGAAACGATATCCAACCTTTACGTCTTAAGCTATGTGCACATGGTAACGTTTTTGAGCGTTTTCATTTGTGTTTTCACGCGAAAACGAATGCAAGCACTAACAATTTAGGACAGAGGCTGCAGCTAATTTAACATATTGAAAATATTTTCCCTAGGAAAGTGTTATCTAAGCGTTGAAACGATAAACGAGACAGAAACGTTTCAGGAAACGCTTGAAAACGGCGCCCGTGTGCACGTAGCCTTAAACTGTTTTTAAATTCAACTGAAACTTTTAACGACCATTTTTCGATACACTTGGCCTCCACGAGAAATTCAGAAATTCTGTGGATTGCAAACAACGTATAGGAATATATTATTTTTCGTACTTGATAGCCCGCATTAGCTGAGCCAGAGATTGAAAGGAGATCACAAGATATTGAATATAAACCTTCGTTAGTCTACTCTGTCTTGTCTGCAGTCTCTAGAACCGTACCGCAGGTAAGAAATTTCTCATCATTAATGCATTTGTAATAGGTTTAAACTTCTCATGTTTTCACAGTCTGCTGACAACACGGAGAAGTCCGTTTGCCCTAAGAACATACTGCAAGAAAAAGTTGAACCCATTTCTGTGATAGACACATGCGGTGAAGCATCGGTTGAGAACAAGGGCAGTGATTCATCTGAAGACTTTGAATTGGTGAGCCGAGCCAAGGCTTTTCAGGAACTTCTCTTTGAACTCGAAGAATACGTGCAACGTCGCAATGAACATGCGCAGATGATCATAAAAGAACAACTCGAAGAAATGTAAGTATACATTATAGTAGGTGGTGTTTTCACGTTACGTCATTGCCGCCATCTTGGATAAATTCGAGTCGATTTTGTAGGTGACAGTGGATTGATAAAGGTGAACTTGCAGTTGTCAATGTTCTCCTCGTGTCTTCTTTCAGAGCAAATTTGAAAGAATCGTTGAGCAACCTAACACAAGAGCATGAGGAGAAGTTGCGATTACTGAGAACGGAAATGGCCAGCGAGCGAGACAAGATGATGAGAGCTGAACACGAGAGTAACGAGAAACAGTGCGAGATTGAAACTCTGAAACTGGAGCTGAAAGCGGTCAAACAAAACTTCGAAACGTCGAGTGAGCGCATGGAAGAACTGGGCAACAGATGTTGTGCAATGATCGAGCAAGAGACTGAGAACCAGGTACGCAATTTTGAACCAGAATTCTTCTGTGGATACACTGAGTAAGAAAAATGAGCCCGTTTTATTCCTTATTCCCCTAAGATTCTAGAATTGTTTCAACATGTGGAGTCGAACGCATATTTCTCTTGTCAGGTTTTGAATGAGAAGCTTCGTCTTGTTCACGATGAACTGGAAAAGACTAAACAAGATAAAAGATGTTTGGAGACAGAAATGAAAGAAACCATGGACAAACTGCAGACATTGGTGGAAGCCAGCGAATTGAATGATGAAGAAAAACAAACAGTTGTAAAAGAAAGTTTTGCTGAGCTACTGAACAAGAAGTTACGCGCAGAAAGAGAGGTATAATTATGTAGACAAAAAGCTTCAAGTGCTTTTCATTGGCGATGTCTTGCAGACTCCATTCTCAGTGCTCATTGATAAGTAAAATCTTTTATCTATTGTAAATTATTTTCTCGTTCTTTGATCACTGAAAAGACGAACGCTTCACCTTGGTGGTTTTTGTGTGCTTTAGGTAGATAAATTGAGAAGTTCGTTTGCGAAAGGGCTGAAAGAGAACGAAACGTTTGCCCACTGTTACGCCAGACTTGAAAACAAGGTATTCAAGCTTTTCCTATACTGTTCTTTGCGCGCTAATGCGCCAGTATACAGTAATAAAGTAGACTAGAGTCATTAATTTGATCTGTTAACATTTTAGGCGACCATTTTAAGAAGCAATCTACTCAGGGCAGAGGAGGAGATATATAGACTGGATGCGATCGTGGACAGATTCTGTAAGGTAAGTAGATGAAGAGAGCAGTTTATTAGTCGATTGTTTTTTCTGCCTGAATTCAGGGTAATTTTTCGCATGCCTATCGTACCCAAACCCGTTCGTTGATTAGTAACCACCCCAGCCTATAGTCGATACAAACCGCAAATTCAGGTACTATTGATAGTGTTTGCATACGTGATCTTGTGTGGTGTGTTTTCCAGGCAGTACAAACTAGTTGGCACACGCTGATTCCGTCCCAGGATTTACGCGATTTGCTTAAGGAACTTAAGATTGCTGTGGAGTAAGTTACTACGCATGCTTGATATTTGGCCATAATTAAAGAGGTAGATTATCATAAAAATAATCATGTTAAGTGTGTAAAACTAGGGTTTTTTACGTTTAACAACAAACTGTTTCAGAATTGGACAAAGGTTAGCTCTCAGTATAATACTACTATACACATACACTGCTCAATGAAGAAGCGATTTATTGACAAACATACGCACAAGTTTTACTCTAGGATGTCTAATTTAATAAAAGATAAACTAAGATAAGATACAAGAAAACATAAGCTAGACACATGCTAGACACAAGAAATTGTTTATAATAGCAAGGCTCTTTTGATGCACAGGACATGAGAGCTAACATTCTCAAAGTTCTTTACAACAACAGCCTGAAAAGAGTAATACATTTCTAATTTATCATTGTCATACTGTTAATGAAGAAGTTTAGTCCACATTATCTATCCAATCAAAACAAGCATTGGTCCAAGCCATGCAATTTGATTGGATACTTAATGCATGTAAATGTAACAACAGCTCACCAAGTTTGACTTTTCAATATCGACGATCAGGTGAGCCAGATCTACTTCTTCGGCTTCTAAAAAACCCAACTTATTATAACCTGTTCAGTGGCAATGTTCCCTATCTCATCTGAATCAAGGCTAATGTTACTTTGTGCAATGTCAGATGATACTGACAGAATTTTTATAGTCTGTACCTTCCTCTTGGAGGGCTGCCATAACGATCACGATCTCCTGGACTACGAGACCTGCAAGAGATTTCACACAGCAATTAATAGTGAGCAAATTCATGCTTATATATAACAAATTGTAGAAAACAAGTGCAGTTAAAACGGTTGCTTTATCCTAGCTACTGCAAATATACCTTCATTTAACAGAAGAGGCGAAACATTTGCAAGCCGCTTATATACAGGTAGTTGTTGTGTTGGATATTCTGTTGCCGTAAGTGGGTGCAGATAGACGAAGTATGGTATTAGTAGTTGAAGAAACTTTCAAATGATGGTGTTATTAGTTTAACTGGCTGAAACTATCGGCAGCAGAACTCCCAACTTAGAAGTCCACATTCGAGGATTTTCGGCGATTAATTTGAATACAGACTGATGCATTGTCAAAAGGAATGAGTTTCGCTGAAGTTTTGAAGTCTTTGCAGACGACATGGCTGAAGAATTATCTCCGAACCAGCTGAGTTGTTTTGGGCTGGTAACTTTTAGTGTTGAATGTGAAGAGTTGTTGTCGAGATGTTTACTGGACAGTCATGTTGAACTGAGCTATTTTGCAGATGATTTTAGCAGATGAAACTTAGAGATGAAATGTCATAAACAAAGATGCTGTTGAAAAATAAAAATATCAAGTTAATTAGTTCATGGCAACCACGTAGAAGTATCACATTTTCACTACTCTGGTCTAACAAAATGCAAATGTGCAAGGTCCACAAGCATTAACTCTTTAATTTCTTTGATGCAAATGAAAAGCTTACCGACGGTGATCGTCATAACGACGGCTTTGATAACGATCATCTCGGCGATCACGGCCTCCCCCGCGACCACCTCTTCCTCTCCCACGGGTCCGTCCATGTGACAGTTCTACTCTCACAGATGATCTTCCACACATGGAACGACCATCAAGGTCTCTGCATGCATCTTGCGCATCTCGTTCATCAAGAAATTCAACAAATGCAAACCCAGGGGGATTCCGAGCAACCCAGACGTCATGAAGTTTGCCATAACGAGAAAATTCATGTTCTAAGTCTTCCTTGCGAGCATCATTAGGCAGTCCACCAACATAAACTTTAGTTGTTCGCGTATCACTTCTTGACATCCTAACACAAAAACAAACGACAAAACGTTACAAAAAGAAATGAAAACTGAAAACAGCTGCTTCTGTATACTCTTAAAAAAGCCATGAACAACGGGCGAAAATGAAGCAAAAGTCATAGAGCTCCAGGTCGTTTTAGACGTCCAAATAAATAGCAGATGACTAAAATTACCTTGATTAACGATAGAACTACTTAATTTGTACGATCTACGCTCTTTTACGTCCAAATTTTCGATTGTTTTTCACCTTTTCTCTTTCCCAAATCGCATGTGTTTTCAAAAATCGAAATTACGTATTTATAGCTACCACAATGCATTGCGGTTTGCTTTTCACTTCCAGATACTTCGAAATTCTTTATTTCTGAAAAATTTATCTCTGGGTATTCGTTGTGTAGTGAGATTCAACTACGTTTACATAATATAATCCTTTTTCTACTGTTCTAAAAAGACTTTTTTAGATTTTTAGTTTTAAATATTTTGATACCAAAAAACCCAAAACGTTACATTTACCTACTTGAGAATTATATTCAACATTGCAGTAATTCCTTGTTCAACATATTCCTTTTGAGAAAGGAATTTTAATGCTGACAGCTGGGGGCCTGGGCCTGGTCGGCCTTAGATCATAGGTGAGATATGCACAAATTCAAGACTGCGTTTTATATCGGTTAGCGGTATACCACAATAATTCTCTTTTTTTCTTTTCATGTAACCCCAACTGTAAACAAATGAAA
>JAOBYK010346133.1:4944-17362 GCA_025434845.1 Phenganax subtilis | reverse complement strand
CCATGAAGGGTTGAAAGTGGCCTCTGGCTGCAGTTTATAAAACAAGTGGCTAAGAATGACAGGCTCAACTCTGTCTTATCATCCAATGGGTTTGTTCTGGCAAGAAGCTTTCCGATCTCTGTCACACAGTTTATCACCCAATGGGTTTGTTCTGGCAAGAAGCTTTCCGATAGATTAAGCGAAGGGGAAAATAGGATATCAATGATAATATCAATATTCACTTGGATGTTTCTAGTGTTCTTTTTGCATGGTTGGATGGTTAGTCTGTTTTTGCATTGTCAGAAGTTTCGTTCTTCCTCACGTGACTATAGCGTTGGTTTTCAACCCGAAACCCTCGATATCAATGGGACATCCCTGGACTAGTCGGACGGATAACAACTTGCACGCAAAAAAATACAAGTGAGTAGGGCGAGTGTGCCGGATCCATCCAGCTCATGAAATCGCCCAACGTTTCAAAGCAACCAAAATCATAGAAACGATTTCCAAATTACGAACGCACGGAATGTGTTTGCACAAAAAATGCAGTTGCTGCAGCCAATCCTTTTTCATCTCAACCCCAAACTCTTAAACTCTTGGCATTGGCATTTGTTGCCGCCACTGAATTGAAACGTCACACGTAGTAAATCCACGTGTTCTAAACCCATGGACGATATCAGAGCTGGATGCCACCCCGACCAGCAATGATAGTAGCCCTCGATTCACTGCACATCCACGCTGCTTGAGCTTGCTTCATGCTGGAACCCTTGTTGTCATCAAAGTACTTGCGAACCTGAGTGAACTCAACTCCCCTTTTTGCAATCCAAAAATGTTGGTCAGTCATACTGAAGCTGCCAAACAAACTTGCTTGTAAACAGGCGAGAATCAAACGCCCATCGGGCATCATGTAATGCGGACGCCTTCCCCTAGGCATCTCAAACAGCTGAAAACTGAAAAAGCACGACATGTTTGAAACATCTTGAACCCACCTTCTTGGCAGCGGCAGGTGGTTCGGAGCTCTTGTCTTCCTTTGGGCCACCACGAAGAACCTGGTAGAACCGGGAAAGATTCCAACCATAAAGTCGGAAAAAACAACAAAAGTACTTTGATTTGATATGAGATTTGTACTGTTTGAGTCAAGGAACACCCTTGGACGCGTATTTGCTGTGCCACTCACGTGAATGCTTCCTCTTGCGTTCCATACGTTCTTCCAAAATGTTTTGTTTCTGTTCTTCCGTCATATCCGCATCCTCGGTGATACGCGGGTTGTTCACATGACCAGAAGGCAAGGCAGGACTCTTCAAGGCACCATCCTCACCATCATCATGGGAAGGCACCAAAGCACCTCCACCATCACCTTCTTTGATAGGGCTGTCAAAGTTCAACTCAGTGGGAAAAACCAACATCGGGGATGAATCACGATGCCGTCGACGACGCTGAGAGCTGGATTCCTGCACACGGGGATTTTTTGTTCGCGCAAAAAAATGTTTTTGGGTTGTGTTTCAAGATCATTGAACAAGTTTGGTGCCTTGGGCGCCACAGCAGGTTTTGGGCTACCGCCATCATCACAATCAATGGGTAGATCTCGGTTGTTGCCTTTAACTCGTTGTGGACTTGTAAACCGAGTTTCCTTGTTGGAGCCGTCGTCCTGAACTTGGATTTTATACAACTACAACGGAACACTCTTGATTCTTGACACAAAAAGACTTGCCAAGGCACAAAAAGATCCTCATAGCCATCGCCCCCAGCAAGATTCGTTTCGAGGGCCTCCTTTTCGATCGCTACCCTCAAAGCATTCAAATCCACGTTCTCCTGGAGGGATACAAAAGCAAAACAGGTTTATACAAGGCAACGGAATCCAGCAAATCAAACACATTGTCCTCATTTGGCTGAGTGTTATCATTGTCAGATGCGACTTCATCACGAGGTCTGCATGAACCCAATGGGCGTGCAACGGACTGAACTTCCTAGGTGCCAAAATCATGCAACAAAAAAGGCTGAAACGCAACAAACTGATTTGTACATGAACCGTGTCGAGGTACGGGGGCAGGGGAAACAGGCCTTGCTTGCAGCATATACTTCTGCATCTCAGAGCTCGGTTTGAACATGAAAGCGTCCTGCCGTCGAAATGTGATTGGCGGCTGGCTTCTCACCTGGGTGGCAGGTGCTTCTGCTTGAGCAACCTTGACCAAGTTGCTTGCTGGAAGGGTCATTGCCGGACAAGTTTGACCGGAAGAACTCGCATGCTTGTCCATCAAATGGGCATTGATCATGTGGTCAGCATCCACGTCAACAGGATAGGCCATGGCAGTGAAGATCGATGAACACCAAACAATAACAGGTGAGATGTCACTACAAACGGAGCCTTGAACGAACACGACAAAGGAAAACACGAAGCTCAACATGTCTTTCTTTGTTCAACAAATGTGACAACAACTCTCAACTCAACCAATGTCAACAAATCTCAGCTCAACAAATGTCACCAATCTCAACTCAACAAATGTCAACAAATCTCATCTCGCAAAAATGTCATAACAACTAGAATTCGATGTCAGCTCAACAACTCTGACAAAAGTTGCAAACAAGTGTGACACGCAAGATCATTTTGGCACCTTCTGTCCATCGCTTGTTGTTTGTCAACTCCAAAGGGGCACTTCAAAAAGTAGCAAAATGCCACCCAGCCTAGCCCACAATTCTGTAACAGCGGCCAGCTTCCATGATGAAACTTCGCTTGACATACCAAAGCGGTTTCGCTGGTCCCACCACTTTTTCTTTTTGATAGTGGCGGACACCTGAAAGGTCAATGAAGCAGTGGCCCTACCAAAGAAAGGTCCATCAAACACAATGCATTCCAGGTTTGTTTATTATGCAGCCAAATATCGCCACACCATCTGCAAGAACTGGCTCTTCTCCAGCGGCTTCACACCGATCAGCCCAGCGATGTTGGTGCCTTTTGCGGCTTTTGCCGTCACTGGGTTAGGGCGAAACACTGTGAAGGTCTGGTGCTGGATTTGCAGCCTTCAACGTAAATCAAGGTCAACTCAGCACATATTTTACAAGTGTACTTGTTCAATGCAATCTAAAGCCACCCCTCCCAACCCCTTTCCTGTCACTTTCTTCTCCTCGTTGCACGGCTGCAGGCCGAGTGCAATCATGTCCAGTGATGGTGTAGTCCAGCGATCCCTTCTTTTCCAACGAAACGATGAAATCATACCAGCTCATAGGTTTTGATTCTACTGGTCCCTGCGATGTGGCTTCCTCGTGCACCACCTCAGACAGTTGAAGAAGATAAAGCAAAATCGGCAAAGCGCATTTATATAGGCAAATAGAAATGCAATGCAAGCTGAGTAACAAGGTCGTTCTGTGAGTTCACCCTGAACTCCACTGCCTTGTTGGCGTTGCCTTCCTTGTGGAGGAAGTCTCTTGCCTGTACATTGATGTACATGGTTTGGAAGATTTGTGAAACAGTTGTCAAGCACAGCTCCAATTGTTTCAACCACACCCCGGTCCTTCCCAGAATCTGATATCCAGCTTCCGCCACTATAGAGAAAAATTGGTTTCGGGTGCTCTGACCCCAGGCTGGGAACGCTGACTTTTGTAGATGAGGAGATGTATGCTTGGCCATCGGCAACATGGCAGGTCAAGGTGACCCCCATGTTCAGGCTGACGGTGCATAACACAGTCGGGTGTTTCTTCTCAAATTCTTCCATGGTCATTGATGGTGGTGCATCTGCGATCGCCTCCTCCTTGGTGTCCACGCTAACCTGGTCCAAGTCAGTACTTGTGTTGCTTGTCACAGCCGGAGCTGGAGCAACTTCTGCCGAAGTCGAAGGGGCAAACACTGCATCGAAGTTCTTTAGCCGTTGTCTCCAATCCGGGTCTCAGTACCAAAAGCATGTCACAAGGTTAAATACCATAGGTTACAACAATCTGTTATATAAGCCAAGTTGCTCCTGACAGGGCACTGCAGCCACTTCTCCCTTGTTTCTTTCGGGATGGTGAGGTGACCATTTGTCATGCTGCACATTTTCAAGAGTGGCTCGCGTGGCTTTGTAAATTCAGATGTGTCTGCGGTCTGGATGAACTTGGGCTGTGCGGCTGCCATCAAGCCAGTGCCTTGCTTCCAATCGTTTAGAAGCTTGTCCTTGACCTGTGTTGTCACATATTGGGCCAATGTGGAATTGGCCGTCTCCGAAAAAACGCCCAGATAGGTATCACTCTGCAACTCACCCATCAAATCAATGGCGGCCTTGGTTTTCCAATCCATGAAAATTACAACACGACAATCACTACAACATCAAACTGTAACACTACATCAAACCTGATGCAATCTGGTAGCTTTCTCGAAGGCAGCATCGTACACCGAAAAGTGGTGGAAGATGCACACCTGTCCCCGCAGGGAACTGACTTTGCCGATAGTACCCTCGAGGATGGTTCGGAGTGTTGCACTGGAGGCAACCCACTGAGCCGTTTCCTCCTTGTCCTTACTTGAGTCTGACAAGCTTCAACATGGTGGCAAGAGGAATTTGCAACATATTCAAACCTCATTCTGCCAAGTTTCAGTGAGACTCCTGCCTGTTTCATTGCTGAATAGGGTCTGACTCTCAGGAGTGCAATAGTCACCTGATTTGATAGAAGCAAAGGAATTCCTCAGAACCAAATACCCTTGACTGAACCAAGTGACCGAGAGGCAAGGGCTTGCTCGGCTTCGTGGTATGCAGAGTCCACAGATCATTTTTGGCAAAGACATTCGCGTCTTGACTTGTCCGATCAGAATTTCTTGGCGCTTTGTACAATGTCATCCGACTGCCCAATGTGACATCTTGCACTACCATCCAGGCCGGCAAAGACGCCGGAAATGTTCTGAGAGAAGGAATCAAATCAAAGGCCAACGCAAAGTGTGGATGACATTGATAGTCAGAATGCAATCAAAGTACACTGATATATTCAGACAGGATTCCGGTTGCCATGTGTAGCAGTGACATCAAAAAGCACTTGAATGACCTTCAAGGCGAGCTGCAGAGAGTCTAGCTTGTCTTCGATGCGCCTGTTTGGAAGAAACAAGCCGTTTGCCAAGTGTGGAATCATTTTCCCACCTAAACTCTCCTCGCAAACCATGGAGAATTCCTTCCCCCGCCAACATCGGGCAGATGATCAGCACCATGCCTTTGAAGCAAATGGTCAAAAACAAAGCGGTTTAGCTGAACTTCCTGTCTTCGTTGTCATCTTAAAGCAACCCAGGAACTCATCTCAGGGTTCAGCTGCAACGTTCTCGCTGCCCAACTTGATACTTCGTCGATCAAGGGCACCGATAGCCGACCCCACTTCGAAAGGTCGCAGTAGCCGACGTGGTGAACCTTGTCAGGATCCTTTCCATCCAGCTTGGAGTCCTGTAACATCCTCCGCTGAAGGCCTGCTATCGAATCACGCTGGTTCTTGTCACTGCAGAGTACCATACACCTCCTCTGCATCAGACCCTCTGCAAGGCCAAGGCTAATTTGAATTTGGTCCCGCAGATGGAGCACCTTGTGGTCATGGCTAGTGAGCACAAATGAACACATCATTGTCAAATACTTGCTGGGGCACCTCAGCTACATGTTTGCTGGACTCAATTTTGTTCCTCCGGAGATTGAAGTTCACTGCTTCACGAAAATCGTGGCAGAGATTTGCAACGACCATCTTATATTCAGCTTCACGAAGATTCTCCTTAGACAATCCATCACCATTTGCAGCTTTGTTGATTGATTTAACAATAACTATCAGCAAGACAAAACTTGAAGCAGGTTTGGGTTGAATGTTGAAACATGCGTTTATAATCAAATGACCAAGTGTCTTCTGCTTCCTCCACTTCAACACATTCCCCAGTCCCCCCTGAGCCTGTCAGAACAGCCGAGCTTTTTGCCAACACGTTGCCCACATGATCCTGCCACATGCTGATCTGCTCCACTTGTAGGGATGCAGGCTTTGACATGAGGATCGCATCCAAGTCTTGCGAATAGTCCCTTGCATGTGTCGAATGGATCAGCATTAGTGGATGCAAAAAAACATCTTGCAGCTATTGAAATCGGGTGGCCCATTCAGAAAGGCAGACAGGAGCTTGTCAAGCATTTCCTCGGTCACCTCAGTATTGTTGAGATGTACACTGCACAAACAAATTTGAATTGCTGAGATATACTGTGTATACACTGCACACAAAAACTGAATCAATACAGTCACAAAAGTAAGCGTTATTGTATCAAAGTAGCTCGTCCATCCTTCCTGGATTCCTGAAAAACATAGTTCGCCACACAACAGTGATCAACGTTTTTGTTCCAAATCTCTTCTGACCATCGAAGGCGGGATCTCATCGATTTCTTCAGCTTTCTACAATTGGTTGCCCACCAAAAATTGTACTTTCTGAAGTGTAGGATCTGGACCTCGTCTGAAACCTGATCAACATACATGCAGCAAAAAAGCAGGCAGTGGCTTGTCCTGACACAGCGTTTGCAAGCAACTGTGAATAGACATTAGCTAAAAAGCAGTCAGCAGGTTCTGCCAGTGCAAGTTGAGCCCCTTCACAGATTCTCCCAACTGGTGCCGACGAGACCGGAGGAGAGTCTCATTGTAGCCTCCAGGTGTGTAATGTTCGATGGATGAACCATGTCAAAAATGAACCAAGAGAAAAGTCATTCAGTCAAGGCTCCCGATTCCTCCCACTTGTTATAATCGAGGTGGCTCCGAATGATTTGCCGGGCGGCAGGGCATACTCCACAAATCACGCCAATAATAGATGCAGTAGCATCATTGTTCAGCTGCCAGCGTCGTATCGCTGAGTTGGCCTTGTGGTCGTTGTAACGACCGATGATCTCCATGATGAGGTCCTTGTCGCTTTGGTCAGACACTCCTCCTGCTGCCTTTCTTTCTGCAAGAGGATTTCAAATCGCATCGCCATTTTCATGACCTTAGACCCAAATGAGAAAATCAGAATGAACAATTTGAATGAGACAAAAGTTCAGAAACTGAATTAACCAATGTTCATCAAGAAACATCTTTCCGCTGACGCTCTGCTCCCTGTGTGCTGAGCTGAATGGCATCGAACGATGTCAGCTCAGTGTCTTGGGGCGGGCTGATCGTAGATGGTATGCAGAACAGGTCTGTGATTGCAGGCAACAACGGCTTGATGAGGTCCTGAATGCATGAACCCAGAAGAAAAGTTAAGTCAGTGCCACACAGGGTGAACCATTTTCCCAGAGTGTCCTGCGCCGCCACTGGATCCAAGTCTGCTGCAAGAAGAAGGAGAAAAAGCCCCGAGGTCCTAGGTGAAATCTAGAGTCTCGTTCCCTGTAATGAAATATGATTGATGATTGCCTGTAGGTTGCACAAGACAAGGGATGATTTCGTCAAGGTTCAATCGGGTGAAGCCCTTCTTCACTCCCAAGCGAGGCTCTGAAACATCTGGCGCAGCATTTTTTTGGATGTACAAGTCCAGTGGTTCACGGTACAATCGGCTTCCGCTGAATAGGAACGACAGCACGCATGTCATCCAATCTTGGGTGCATGGAAGCCCATCAGGCAGAGCTATGATGATATCTTGAAGAGGCACGGAGCATGCATGATGCTTCCCAGGAGGCAGATCAGCAAAGTTCTCGGCAAACAGGGAAGAAGTGTTGGGAAACTAAATGATACCCTGGAACATTGGTTGTTGCTAAGTGTTGACAAGCAAGAAAAAACACGACACATCTTCTTCCGAACAGTGGCTGGTCTTGCTGCCATGGCCAATCGGCTGCCGTCTGCTTTGAGCGCTTCCTCAAGAAACGTGTGCAGCTTCGTGTAAGTCAATGCTGCTGTTTCTGGATCCTTGAACTCATGGACAACGAGTTCACATGGGTGTGGCGGTTCTTCCACAGTACCTTTTGTTGAAGGTGTACGCTCTGTAAAGTTGCTCAAGTAGTCGAGAATTTCCTGTCAAATTTCAAAGTGAACCTCAACTCATGGATAAATATGTGTTTTGCGTTGTGGTGCAACAAATGGACAGTCCTTGCAAAATGACACATCACCTGGCAGCTTTTTCAAGGCTGCCGCCCACTCCGTCTTCTGCTTCTTGATCACCGGATCGCTTTCATTTTTTACCTGAAGCACAAACGACCAAAAGTACAAGCTCGGGGCCTATGTTACATGTTTTCCAAAAATGGTGGTATGCCCATTCATGTCAGGTCACCTCCTCCTTCTTTTCTACTTTCTCCTCCTTCTTAGCAAGCAATGAACTCACTGTCCGCAAAGTAGGCGCTTCAATTGAAGCGGCCATGGTGCTCTTTGAACCCTTTAGGAACCAAATCGGCGTAATAAAAAAAAATCGCCGTGGGTGGCCAGTGGGAAAGGAAAAATCGCCGTGGGTGGCCAGTTGAGAAGGAGAAGTCGCCGTGGGTCATAGGTTGAACAGTAAAATTTCGTCGTTGTTCTGCAGCCAACCCCCAGTGAAATTTGGAACTGACGTAGTGTTTTGCTATCCTACCCCCAGTGAAATTTTGGTCGCTAACTGTTATCAAAGTCGCTGTGGGTTGGCTGCCGAGCAACATTGACTTTATAGCAAATCATCCCCCCCCCAGTGAAATCCACATTTTCTGAAATCTTGGATTTCAATGTAGGGTAGTGGATTTGCTATAGAGTCGCCGTGGTTTGGCTGCCGACCCCCAGTGAAATTTTGGTCGCTAAGTGTTATCAAAATCGCCGTAGGTCTTATAGGTTCATCACTTTCAGCTGAGCTCAGCATAACCTTTTTCTTTTCTTCCGGCCGGGCAGTTTCTTGTCCACCTCGGCAACGCCAAACACATAATATTGTGAACTTCTGAAATGCAACAAGAAAGATTCTACTTTCAACTCCTTCACTGCATCAAGAAACACCACAGAGCACTCTTTGTTCCACTGCTACGGGTTCGGCTGCCTCCGGTGCCATACGGCACGAAGGGGCACTGAGGGTGCTAGGACAGCCAACACACAAGGATGTGGCAGTTCTTGACCAGCTGGCATTGCCACCAGTTCTGGCTCTGCTTCATGCCATGGTAGCGGCAGCAAAACTCTATCAGGAAGTTCATTGCTCGCCAAACTCCTCAAATAAGAAGCAGCTTTGCGAGTTGATTCAGACCCTCCCAACAAACGCTCAAAGCTGTCTGCCAAAGATATCCAATCGCTGCGAGCTGATTCTTTTACAGGTCGGAATGGCATCACGCCTCACCACAATTCATGACCAAGCTAGAATCATCCTTTACGTAATATGTATTTGTAGTGGTTCTGGAAATGGAATTGTTTCTTGAAACTGAACTGCTGGCTCACTGAGAAACATTAGAAACGAAAACACTCTAAGCCACGGTACTTGTTGTCACCAATGGATATCGATTGACATCTTCGGCCAATGTCACCAAGAGCGGAGGTTGGCGAAGCTCAGGGGAACAAATATACTCTTTCACAAGCACAACAACGTCATTGTCGTGTTTTGGTCTTCTCTTCTTGGTGCCCTCGTCCACCTCCATTCCCACAGGAAGGTCTGGCAAGCAGAGGAACTTTAATGATGAACATTTGAATCGACAGTGAAACTTAAAACAAAACGGAGTCCGTGTTGAAGAAAGAGCAACCCACCTTTGCGCTTGCAAAACATGAAGAAGTGATTGGCCGTTTGGTCAAGCAACAATCCTCCTTCCTGAGATGAATGAATTCAGTAAGGCATTCCAAGCAAATACTGCAAGGGTCATTTGTTTTACAACCGAGGCTCGAAAGACACAGGAGCGTGCTTCTCCACATGAGTTTTCCAATCTCGATATTGCCTCAAAATGTGAACAATGACTTTGCCATTGATCCACTTCTGGAGGGAACTCTTCGATAGCTCTTCTTCAATGATTGTGCGAGCACTGTCGGCGTCCACCATGCAAGATGATCTACCCAATCTCCGAGAGAGAACTCCCCAAAGTTGGTCTGAGTTTGGTGAAGCACCCACGAACTTTGGAGCATAAAATAGTTGAATTGTCAAATAACATAAAAATGCTACAGTAAATGTAATAGTCCGGCTGCCAATGATGTCGTGCGTGTGCCAAACTCTGAACATGCAAGCACAGGCAAACCTTGGTTAGAGTTTGGAAGCCCTCCATAAATGTTGCAATCAAAATCAAACCATTGCTGACTATCATGTCCAATTCAATCCAAATCACTTTAGCCGTAGGTGAGAAACGTAGTTCATCAGCATGGAGAGACAAAATTTGTTCTTTAGTTCTTTGACAGTGTTGTCACCAACTACGATCAAACACTCCGGCTTGACATCGTTCAAGGTCATTGCATCTTCCATCGCCAAAGCAATCAGCTCACACACCATGGCCGACCCGGCTCTTTGATTTTCCTCTATGATTTCTATCCGCAATGACGTCCCGAACGTCCAGATTCCGTGCAGCTTGAGCCGCGGCCGTTGCTGTTTCGCATTCCGGTAAGCTGTCCGAAGACATGGATCCCGAGGGAGGCAGTACTTAGCCTTAGGCCATCAGGGCATATGATTCAGTCTCAGGCAAAGCACATAGCATCAACATAAGCAACCAACCTGTTGATAGCTTCCTGCTGATGAACCTGGTCAGCTCCATCGGTGCAGCAGGTGATGGTTCTTGCCATCACATCTGTGGAAATATCTCGTAAAGAATAGAAGGCGCAGCGGTCGGAAAACTGATCCATGAGGTGCTTCCGGTATATTTGGACTGCATTCAATCTTGTCTCAAAGGGCAGTTCTCTGTTCTGGAACCTGTTTTGGGCTCTGGACAAAATCAGCCCTCACCATTGGAGAGAACATAAACATAGCCACACATATTAAAAGGTAGTAGCCAGGCCACTGATGCTTCAGCTCTTGGCACACGTCGCACTGGCTAAAGGCAGTGCGATCCCGGAACTTCAACACCAGAGTCCACTTGCCATTCCAAGTCTTCAACCATGTGCTGTACCTTTACGCAATCAAGATTGAATAAACAGTTTTGGTGGCTGCAAGCATGAGAAACCTGAACAACAATGTTGGAAATATTATGAACAAGATGCGATGCAGCCTTTTCAATTCCATGAGCTGCGCACCAGCCACAGTAAAACTGATATGTCTCGAAGCATGATCCTGGAGGTAAGTATTTGCGAACAAGACCGCTGACATCCTTAGTTGCGGATAGTTCTTCCAAGCAAATCACACCTGGTGCAAGCAACAACCAGCAGTTTTTCATTCTCAAAAAGTTGGGTAAAGGTTCAGGCAAGTGCCGTAAATCCTGCCGTTTTTGCCATGGTCAGGATGAATGATGTATTGGATTGCAAAAATTGCGAGAGCTCGGCATCAGTCTCTCCTATGTCGCTCATGAATTCAATACCTCCAGGTTCCCATTGGTCACTGTTGTTGGGATCCACATCAGGATTGATGGACTTTGAGTTCTTCTTTCTTTTGGCTGGTCCTTGACGTACCAACCTGCAGGTTTGTTGAGGGTAGCGCCATGACATGGGGCAGAATGTCCAAACATATTCAATACATCCTCAATGATCTTATGCCACTATGCCAAACAATTGAATAGCAAACAACACCATAGAAAGAGAAACGCCTCGTTAACCTCCATGCTACCGGTCTGGCAAAGGCTCCGCTATGCTGTTGTAGAGAACTGTGCAAAAACTGTCTATGGAAGCGGTCAGCGGGGAAGGCTTTGGAACTCTCTTGCCATACCGGAGGTCGATGGCACCCATGCGATCTAATCGGTGCGAGCTTATTCCCAGCAAAGCCTGAAAGCAAACGCGTCGAAGCTGGACACCCAGAAAGTAGTAGTCCTTGCGCACTTTTTGCGTTGGCTTTGGAATATCAGTTTGCTCCAAAGCAAGCACCAAGATAGTGTCTTGCTCTGACTTGGACCTAGCTTCGAAAGCGTCCAAAAATGCCATAACCGACTTGAACTCCAGCTTTTGGTAGCAAGTCTTGTCAGCACACTTGCAAGGATTGTTGAGAAGCCTCTGCACTCTTTCCTTGATATGAAAGCAAACACAATCTGAAATTACAAAGTGAAACCATTGAACCATCAGCTCATACATAAACAATGCAACAAATGCATATTGAGAGTCTGGGGCATTTCTCGCACATCTTGGTTCTCTCCCCATGTTGCTTGCAGCTTCTTGTTCCAATTTTCTTGCCTTTGCCATTGCATTCCTCCTTGTATTATCATAGACCCTTTTCTTTTTCTTTTCCTCTGCTTTCGTAGCTGTGGTGCGTGAAGTCAACTGACCTTGCAAGAATTTGGACACGGTCTCAAATGAAAGCCGCACCAAGGCTTTGTGGACGCCAGAAGAGTCGATGTCTTCAACATCTGCCAAATATTCATCTGAGTCATCCGATGCACTGCTGTGCTCTTCCAACTCATCACCAAGAAGTCCAGGCTGTGAAGGTTGAGATGCCACATGTGCAGGATAGCGGTCTTTC
>JAOBYK010346022.1:0-17363 GCA_025434845.1 Phenganax subtilis | reverse complement strand
TGATGAACTTCACCAAAGGCATTCTTGAGGTCAAGTAATGTGATGAGAAGTGAACGTTGTTTGCATCGGGCTTTATTGATGATGTTGGCCATTTGTGCTGTATGTTCGAGAGTTCCAGATATGTTTGGAGTGAAACCTTTCTGAATACGGTGTTCTATATAATTATTAGCGATGAGAAAAGAGTACATTGCATTGCAAAGGCATGAGGTGAGCACTTTTAAAGGTACACTTTCAAGCGTTATTGGTCGGAAGTTGGATGGCAGGCTGGTATCACCTTTCTTATGAATTAATATAGTACATGCTTTCTTCCATTCGGAAGGAATAGAGCCAGAGGACCAAGCCGCGTGGATTAGATTAGTTTGATATGAACGAAGTAACGGGCAGCGTTTAAAGCAAATAATAGAGATTTCATCTAAAAGACAAGGAGAACCAGACTCTTTCATTCTACGTATAACATTGGTAACTTCATGATAGCTCGGAGGTTCAAGGTCAAATGGTGTAACAGGATTAGATAATTTTGGGATCCAATTTGGAAGATTAAACAGTTTTCTTGGATTAAGTGTAGCCAAAGTTTTAGTGAAGTACTCAAGACATTTGTCAAGATTAAATGATGGTAGCACTGAATCATTTCCATTGAGTATATTTTAAACATAGCCCTAAACGTTTTTCTGCAGATATTTGTCATGATTAAGTAGAGTATCACTTCTCTCTGAACAGGAATTTCTGTTGTTGCTAGGCGATCGAAGTTTGTAGCACAGTAAATGCGAAACATATTTGATTTCTTCTGTGTTCGTATTTATGACTTTTATTCACATAAAATGAGTCTAGAGTACTATTATTAAAACCAAAGTTTTCAGCAAAGTAACCGTATATAGTGTCATTTAGTTGTTGAATGCTGTTCTTTAAATCCTTAGATGTGATTGTTTCTAAAGAAAATTTGAAACACTCGTTGGCAGTTATCCATTCAAATTCACTTTTTGGAAGCCGTATACCCCTCTTTAAAATAGGATTTTATTTTATTCATAGCTGCAATTGTGTTATTTCCATTTTCACACACTTTGTGGGCATTTTCTAAATCTAAATCACTTTGATCTTTAATATCTTGTTCTAATTCTATATCCAAATCATGAACTAGTCTACAGCTCCGTTGATGCATCTTTAAGCCTCGTTCCCCCTTACAAACTTTACCTTAACAACATTTTAAACATAACCTTTTAGAAATTATTTCCTTCGGAAAATTCGCTAAAGGAATTTGCTGGACCAGACTCACGCTTGTTCTTGCTTCATTTTGTGTGATGTACACGTTGCTTACATCGCCAGGAGTGTCTACCAAGTGATTCAAAATCTTTCTCACAGAATTGACAAACCACAAAAATCAATAACAATAATAACAATAATAATAATGATAATAATAATAATAATAATAATAAAAATAATAGTAATAATAATAATAATAGTAATAATAATAATAATAATAATAATAATAATAATAATAATAATAATAATAATAATAATAATAATAATAATAATAATATTAATAATAATAATAATAATAATAATAATAATAATAATGTTACTAGGCTTTTAATGGGGATTAGGTCTGGGTTACATGATGACGTAGCAACATTCTCAGGATCTTTCACTACCAACTATGCCAGAAATTAAAACGTAAAAACTCCATTTAATCAAATGATCAAATTCTAAAGTTTATCATATGGTCAGTTGGAGCGGAGAAGTTGGTGTGCCGAACACTCCCTAACCAAAACTGACCCAAGACTAAAATACAAACTATTAATATAGAGCTTAGATTACTTGTAGAGGCATGCTATTTTGAACTAATATATCAACTACTGACATTACTGACTACAAATACACGCCGGACATTTAGTTTACACTGGCGTTACCTAATGACTACGATTAAAAGCAAGATAAAAGTTCATGTCTCGTAACAATAATAATAATGAGAAAGCCTTTTTAATTGTGGAGATCGATGAAGCAGACAGAAACTACCTGAGATTTTGGTGGCTTCAGAATCTTAATGACCTCAATAGTAAAATAGTTACATATCACTTCTGTCATGTTGTATTCGGGTTAAACGAACCCTGTTCTTACTTCATGCAATCTTTAGGCATCATATTTCCAATTATGAATTGACTGATCCAAAATTTGTACAGAACCGTTCACAGAGTTCTTACGTTGATGATTTAATTTCCGGGAAAGATGATACAAATCAAAGGTGCAGTTTGTACCTAAAATCCAAAGAGAAAATGGTCCAAGCGGGATTTAGACTTAGAAAATGGCTAACAAGTGACAAAAGTTAAGAGAAAAGATTGCGGTGGGTAATTCTAAGAATGACAAGCGAATTCAGGCTGCACTACTTTACAGCCAAAAGGTGACAATGAGAGTTATGCAAAACAGATGTTAGGGATGGGCTCAAAATTGACTTGTGGTCAGGGAAAATTTTTAGGTTTGTCTTGGAATACAGAAGATGACCAATCCATTTTCGAGTTTGCAAAGCTTTCAGAAGCTGCAAACAAACTGAATTTAACCAAACAAAACCTATAATTGAGTTTGATTGCAAGTCAGTTTGACCCCTTAGGGTGGATCGGCCCTGTTGTTGTTCTCATAAAACTGATGTTTGAAAATATTTGTAAAGAGCATATAGATTGGCACGCCACACCGGCAGAGAGATTTAAGCTTATGTGGGTCGCTATAGTTAAGGACATTTTAGAAATCGGACAGCTTTTCATAATGCGATGCGTTTATAGACACACCAAACAACTAGTGAAGCAACGTTGCTTGCATAGATTTGGTGACGCTAGCGTTAACGGTTGTTGGGCAGTCATCTATTTCGTATATGAACGGACGACAATGTCTATACGACGATGCTCGCATCAAAGTGTAGAGTGTCTGCTTTAAAAACACTAACTATACTGCTATTAGAGTTTCTGTCTGTGCAAATATTAGCGCAATTATTTAACTCTGTAATAAAGGCGCTAGAGGAAGTCTTGGGAATTCACAAACTAGTCGTAGAATAGTGGTTTGATAGCAAGACCGCCCTATGTTGGATGGAAAACAGGGAGAAGTTGAAACACATCGTGAGAGACTGCGTCGGTTAGCTTTTAAAATTGACAAACAAAACGGATTGGGGATACTGCCCCAGTGCAGATAATCCCACAGATTAAGGCTCCCGGGGTGCATCAGGCACTGATCTAAAGCACAGTGTATTGTTGTGGCATAGTCCACAGTGGTTAAGGAAGAGTAGGAATATCTGGCCGCAATATGAAGGAATGATCAGCGCCGTTGTGAGCTAACACGAGAGAAAGATATCACCCTTCAGTGCATTAGTTACCTTGACAAAAAGACCGGACGCTATTACCCATGTCTTAGACATAAGCAGACATAGTAAATTGAGGAAAGTTGTGGGTGTCACAGCTTTTGTATTGCCTTTCATTGAGCGGGCTAAAACACCAGCAACGTTTAAAGAATGCTAATGTGTCAACAATTAAGAAAATTGCTACTTTAAGTTGCAAAGAACTAATTAACACGAAAAAAGCGTGGGTAAAAGCGCCACACTATGAAGTAGGAAAGCGAGAGAAGTTCAATCAACATAAAGCAGCCTTCAACATAGTCGAAGATAAAAATAAAATGTAGGTGCGTCAGCAGACTTGTACAATCAAATTTAGAAGCACACCCTTAAAGCATTGATTCCTCTAAAGGATCATATTTTCACTAGGCTAATAATGGAAGACTGTAACAAAATACTTTACCATAGTGGTTTGCGAGCATATTTCGCGGAGCTCCGTTCAAAGTACTGGGTACGGAGATATAGAAAAATAGCAAAGAAACTGATCAATAAGTGTGTAACATGTAAAAAGTTGTAAGCAATTCATACAACACCCTCCCATTGCTGCTTTGCCAAAATTTCGAGTTAGTGAAAGCTTTCTATTTCTAAAAGTAGGAATAGACTTTGCCAGACTGCTTTATGTCAAAAATACCAGAACGGATGGGGAAAAGTTTACATTGCATCGTCTTCTTGTAGCGTGACGCGTGCCATACATTCAGAATTGACAGGAGACTTGACATTACAAACGCTTCGAAGAGCGTTCAGACGACTTTTGAGTAGTTGCAAAACGCTTGCATTGATTCTTTCAAACAATGCAATTGCATTTTAAGCCACAGAAAAGGTATGAAGGAAATTGTTTAACTACCCTGACATGAAAAGCGAGCTAGAAACTACTACAACCGAATGGCGATTCAACCTTGAACGCGCTCTCTGGTAGGAGGATTTTTCGAATGCATGGTCGGATGTGTTGAAGCATGTTTGAGAAAAGTTCTTGGTAATGCAAAACTGACATTTGACGAACTACCAACTGTAGCAGTGGAAATAGAAGACACACAGAACTCACGGTCTTCAACATATACATACGATGAGGCAAATAAGTAAGTCCTAACACCATCACATTTCATTTTTGGAATGCGCTTAAATAAAAACTTCACCAGGTGAGGTCATAGAAGAAGAAGAAGAACTGATTGACACTAGCTGTAGTACAAGACTACGATATTTAACCATTAAATTAGCGCATTTTATGAATAGATGGAGGAAAGAATACTTAAGGAGGCTCCCTACAGTTGTGATGACATTTTGAGTATCTTAAAATTGAGGGGTTGTCCCCTTTGATTGCGCATTTTTTCATTTTGGCAGTAAAATTTAATAACAAAGGAATATTTCGAACTGCGTTTTAACAATGCCATTGTTGGTATGGAAACATGCCGGAGGCATGAACTCTGATAATTTACGCATAAAATTGGTTGTAACTGAAAAACGAAGTCGGTTACCCATCTTTTTTATTTCATATTTCAATTGAACCCGATGTTCAACAATTCCTGACGAAGTTTAAAAAAATTCTGTCCAGGGCTAATCTTGAACTAAAATTTAACCTTTTAAAAAAATGGGACCAGATAGAATTTTTTAAAACTTCGTCAAGAATTCCTGAGCATCGGGTTCAATTGATATATGAAATAAAAAAGATGGGTAACCAACTTCGTTTTTCAGTTATAGTCAATTTTATGCATAAATTATCAGAGTTCATGCCTTCACCAGGTTGCCACAGCAATAATGACATTGTTAAAACTCGGTTTGAAATATTTCTTTGTTGTTGAATATTACTGCCAAGAAAAAAAAATGCGCAATCAAAGAGAATAACCCTTCAATTGGGAGATACTCAAAATCTCATCACAACTGTAGGGAGTCTCCTTAACAGACCTAAGAGAATTCCACAAGACCACAGTAATGACAACAACAGGTCAACAGAACAGGAAAATGTCGTTATAGTTTATAAAGAAGGTAAAAAGCGATCGCAGTGGATGACAGCCGTTGTTGAGACAGTAATCAATGGTAAAAATGAAATAGTTAGAGTGGGCAGAGGTGAGAATCATTGCAAAGGGTAAGTAATTGCGCATTTCCAGGGCAATTCAAAAACTATACCCGTTAGAAATAAGAGACACCCTCCAAAGTTTAGTAGGGAATAGGAGAAAACAGCTTGAAAACGGAAGCAACATCCTTAGACGCAGTTCTATAAGCGCGCAGCATCTTTAGATTCGTGATGGAAAATAAAATTCATGGTTGATTCGTAGGCGAATCAAAGGGCAAGGGGAGTTTCATATCTACTCAGCAATATTTTAAGATAATGTAAAACCTAATGATAAGAGAATCTTAATCGTGTAAATGTGCAGATATAGATAAAGCAAGCAAACACAAAGGCGCAACTGTTGGCTGCAAAGTGTGGAAATACCTAAGATAAAATTAAACATAAAAAGACGAAGTTGAGTTGAGAGAGGTAAAGTTTGGGGGGGGGGATCTTGCAGATTGAACATAGAGCGAATATAAGACTTAGATTTACAGAATAGAAGTACAATTGTTGTGCTAAGATAAGTAGAGTGAAAAGAGGGGTTCTGGCGCAATTTGACCACGCCCCCTTTTTATGCAAATGAGCTAAGACCTGTCAATCAAAAACACTCCTCATCCTAATTATTTTTAAAAAAAAAAAGGAGGAGGCTTGTTTGTACACAGCTTTATAATATCTCTCAAGTTTGTCTTGATTCGCGCCCCCTTTTATGCAAATGAGCTAAGACCTGTCAATCATAAACGCTCTAGAGGTCTCTAAATAAACATAATACTAAACGTGTTTAAACTTGCCCAAGTGAATACTAAGTTGTGATTGGTTAAAATTCCTTAAGCTAAGACCTGTCAATCTAGAAGTCTCTAAATAAACATAATACTAAACGTGTTTAAACTTGTCGGAGTGAATACTAAATTGTGATTGCTTAAAACTCTATTGTATTTGTGTATAAAATAAATGGACTCAGAACAATCAATATTATGCGAATAACTTCTAAAACTTTCTGAATCAAAATAACTTATTCGATCTGATGGTAAACATTACTCACAAAGCTATATCAAAAAAGCAAGTTATGAGACATTAGAAGAAATATATAAAGACTACAAAAGAAGACAATTATCAGAGACAAATGAAATGCTGACAGACACATTTGTTGGAAAATTTTCTGAACTAATGCAGTATCTTGAACTAGTGGATAGTTCCACAGAGTTAGAAATAGAACTCAAAGAATCTAAGCCATTTCGTAAAGACATAAAATTAATCATGGAGTATGTAACTCCATATATTCCTCTCATCGGAGTTCTTTCTGGAGTACTTATTTTAGGTAAACACACTTTAGGTAAGAAAATAAGCTCATCAAACCAAACGAGTTCAAACACACCTGACGTCTGAACACACCTAAACTAATTTGCATATTGCACAGATTTTAAAATTGAAACTTTTTGAAGAAAAACGACAAAACTATAAGTAAGAGACAAAATATGTTAAACAAAGCAACAACTAACCATAAAATAAAAAGTAAAATGAATAATATAATTACAAATAAAAGTAATAAAATAATGAAAACTCGGTTTTATTTGAGATGTCGGATAAAACAAAACAATTTAGCACACCCAAGGTTAACAATTGAAAAAAACCATTTAATATGATTATTGTTGGATCTACTTGTTGTGGTAAAACTTATTTTCTTCTTAGTTTATTAGAACAAGAGTACTTGAGATACTTTGACTACATTATTTTAGTTTGTCCAACTTATAAGCAGAATAAGACATACCAAGATTGGTTTTACAACGATGATAAAAATTTTTTAGCTATAGATAGTGAACAAGAACATGTAAAAAAATTTTTAAAAGAAGCTGTTGAATTTTCAGAGGGAACAAATTCTTTGATTATTTTAGATGATTGCGCTTCCGGGAAATTTGTAAAAGGTAGAACTTCGGAACTTGTAAAATTAAGATTTTCGGCCAGACATTATGGTCTTAGTACAATTGTGATTACTCAACAACTTACTTCTATCGCTAAACCTTATAGAGATAACACTTCAAAAATAGTTTCATTTTATAACACAAATAAGAAAGATATGCAAACTTTATTTGATAACTACCTGGGTGACGCGTCAAAAGAAGAAAAAAATAAGATCATTAAAAAGTTAAAAACTATTAAGTTTAGAAGGTTAATCATAAACTGTAGACATCCATATGATTACTCGGTTGAATAACCACTAAGACCCGTAAGGAGTTTCTATACTATTAATAGTATAGAAACCAAGACTATTTATTAAGTTTACTAGGAATAGTTTAGTAGTAGACATTTTCAAGGACTTTATTTTTAAAGTTAACTAGACCATCACTAATAACAAATATTTTACACATTACGTTTGCTGACGTTGCTTTTTTAACGATCTCCAATAGAATTCCATTTTGAGTGTTGACTAGTTTTTTACCAGATCCAACAACATTTTTATCTTCTATAGTTTTAAGATCAATAGCCAATGCAAATTTATCCTTAAAGAATTTACTAATTAGCAATTCACAGGTGCTTGTGTCTTTATTGAAAAGTCTTTTTGCTTCTGGATACAAGTCTTCTTTTTTAATTCCTTGACTATAACCGCAATTTGGAACACCTTCGATAGTCACTTTCACAGACTCCACGTTAGGATACAAGTATTCTTCACTATCTGTGATAGTTTTATTTCTAAATAAAATCACAACAGCTGCCATACTTTTTCGAGGAAGATTGATAGTTTCATTTACCAAAGTACTTGTTTTGTCCCATTCTACAGTTTTCATCAAAGTAGCATGTTCAAAACTTAAACTTCTTCCTGCGTCATATCCTGTTATAGCTTGACTTGAAAAAGCTTCATTTTCAATTGTTTCATATTCTAATTCGATATTTTCCAAGGTACAGCCTTCTACACTTTTACCAGATTGTGCCTTCATAATACTTGAAGCGCCTGGGAGGGTAATCTTAAATTGAAAATTATGACCCATAGAGTAAGGAGAATATAGTCCATGATCTCCAATAATTTTATCTAATTTAATCTTTTGTTTTGTTCCACGAATTGAAGCCATTAAAGCATCCCACACTTTTTGTGCTGTACCTGTTTTTACCCCGTCATCAGAACTGGAAATTATCTTCCTTGTGTTTTCATTTGCAATTCCAAAATCTATACACTCAAATCTAACACCGCTCAGGCAACCAAAGGTTTTTATAAACTTCAAGTTTGCTATAACCATTATTATCATATACATTTTCCCCTCCTACACTTACAGTAAGTTTCTCAAAAAGTAGTTTTCCTAGATTATTTACAAACCAAGACTTGGTGTTTTCATTTTTAAAGTCAAACTTTAGACACAAACTGTCAGGAACCAAACAAGTGTAAAACTTTAGTTTTGGAATGTCAACGTAGAGTTCTTCCCGCGGATTCGCTTTATTAGGATTAAAAGTAACAACAAGTTTAGTGCGAGTACCTTTGATATCACTCATTTTTAATTTTCTAAAACCTGGTATTAAAGTCTCGATGCTGCTCATTTATTTAATAACTTTTTTTGTTTTGTTTCTGTAGAAATCATAAACTAACCAAGTTAGCGCTAAAGCTAATATCCATAAATTATTTGCTAAGAAACTTAATTTTTTCGCACCCCATTTTAACGCTGTAGTAACTAAATTTAAAATTGTACTTCCAATAGGTCCAAGTTCTCTGAATATTTTAGCCAAAGTGTTAGCAAAAGCGCTTGTTGCTTGAGCTCCTTTTTGAATAACAGTTCTGCCACCAATGATAATTGAAGTGACTATTCCTCCTATGGCTATAGCAACACCGCTTAAAGCGACTAGATTTTCTTTTGTCCACTTTTTTAATTTCTCAAATCTTTCAAGATCCAAGATTTGATTATTCTTAGTTTCTTCATTACTTCTCTGGCTTATAGTTCTGTTTAAAGCTTCTCGTAGACCAACTACTCTTTCTTCAAGTTCAATGTATTCTCCACGCTCATCTGTAGCGTCACTTTGTTGTATAGTTTCATTACGTTTTTCTTGAAGATGATTTGTTTGTATTTGAAGAGCTCCATCATCTCCAAGACGACCAGTAGTGTTTTCAGCTGGTTTTAATACTCCTTGAAGTTCTCTATTTTCTTGTTGTGTCAAACCTTCAATATGAGACATGTCGGCCGTAGTGTCTACAAAGGTGCCTTCTTCAATTTTTTTCACATAAACTATCATATCTATTTCATTTTTAAATTGTTTTACAGCTTCTTGAGCGGATTTTGCATTATTATAAGTAAGGATATTTTTATTTCTTTTTAACACAATTTGGGGTTTTCCCCTTTCATTATTTTCATTCAAAGGGTTATAGGTTACATGATTTTTAGAGGTAATTCCAATATTATTTTTAAGTTTTATTACTCTATCTGTGTTTTCAAATCTGAAATCAGGATTCGTTAATCTTATGAAATTTTCAACTGCTTTAGTAGACTTATTTTCTGGGTTCTTAATGTTATCTAAGGTTGTATCCAAATCTTCAAAGCTGGGATTTATAACTGACGTGTCTCTCATATCAGTGACGTCAACTTCATTGTTACCGAGTACTGAGTCTTCAAAATCTTGACCAATGTTGTCCTCTAGAAGAGGTCTATTTTCCAAGTCCAAATCATTTAATTCATGATGTTCCTTTTATTTGTAGACTTTTTATATCAGATTTTCTTACCCAATAGTTGTGTTTATTGTCATAAACTTGCCATTTAACAAAAGCCATGTCTCCGCGAGTCTTCGGGACTTTTTCAACTTTGTAAATGTCATCTTGTTTATCCACAGGCCTAAGTTCTTCTTCGTAGAAATTACCCAAGAAGGTTCACTATCTGTTATGTCTTCAATTTCATAAGTAGTAGGATCGCCTCTAAATATCTTATAAATTTTAAAGATCTCTTCTGTAAAGTTAGCTTCATATCCTTTCTCAAAGACAGTCTTGTATTTACTCACTCGCACGCGTTCTCTTATTCTAAATTTAGGTAAATGGTATTTTCCAGTCCAATGACCGTACAAAGTCACCCAAACTTGATGTTCATTATTTTTGCTGACGTCAGCAGGTTTCATGAGTATAGCGCTGTGTTTTGTGTAGTTGTAATTGCAGAAAACATCTCAAGAGCGTCTATCCAATTATAAGTTCCTTTTGAGTAAAAGTATTTCCACATCATCGACTTTAAAGTTCTGTTAAATCTCTCCACGAGTGCAGCTTTTTTATCAGACTTGCTGGAGAAACACTTTATTCCGTGATTTTCCAATAAAGTTTTTATGCCTACGTTGTAAAATTCTTTTCCTTCATCAAATTGAACTACTTTAGGTTATTCCCCAAATCTAGACTTGAACTCTTTTAAGACTTTCCCAACCGCCTTTGTCATATTCTGAGTGTCTTTTTTACGCACAGGAATCGCAAAAGCAAATCTAGATAATATTTCTATACCTGTAAGAATCCAAACATAGTTTTGATTTTTGTATCTAAGTTGGCTCATGTCCACGAGATCAAGTTGAATTCGATCACCCAGGTTGTTTACATAAGTTTGAAGAGTTTTATGTCTTTTCACAATTCTCTTAAAGCTTGTAAAGGTATCTTGAGTTTTGAGCCAACTGCGTATTTGTCTTCGGGGAATTCCCAAGTCTTGTTCACGTGACTTCTGCCAGAGTTTTTCTGCAGACATGTATCGTGTTTTTGGATCGTAATACAAGTTTCTTAATTCTTGCTCTTTTTTAAAGTTTTTCATGTCCATTTTATTTTATGTAAAGTTCAAGTAACACAGATCCAACCTGTACACTACCACTAAGATTAGTTCTGATGTCAAAAGTAAATGTCTCCCAAATTCCGTTGTAAAGTGTGACTTTAGATTCAATGTCTTTGTAATGACTCACAGATCCATTGAGTGTTTGAGTTGTTGTAATAGGTAAACTCACAAAAGCAGAACTTTTTTGTCCTTGTGGGTCAAAGTTCATAGACTTGTTCACAGCATCACTATGTACACTGACATATCTTAAACCTCTATGAATGTCGCACTCAGATTCACTTTCAACCCAAGTATTACTAGCTATTTTTTTATCTTTTGTAAAACCTAACAAAAGTCCAAAACTCTTGAGACCTATATCGTCTTCTTTACAATATATTTTACACTTATTTGTGTAAGGAAGCTTAAGTAGTTCAATTTAATACTTGGTTAGTTCTTTTTGAATGTCATCAAAAGTAAGGTAACCAACCGGAAGTAAAAGTGTAGCAGAGTCTTTAGAAATGAAATTGTTTTCTCTAGAAATGATGTTTCTATAGTTCCAGAATATTGTAGCTGTTTTGAGAAACAGTCTGGACCCCGAACTTCTCCTAATTTTTTGTCTATGTGGAGTTCTTTTTGATTATTGTCAATAAATACGGTGAGTTTGTTCATTTATTAAATCAATGAATCAAGACGAACTTGACAGATATTATAAAGCTGTGTATGGTAAAAATTACAAACAAGCGATGACTATTCACGACATACAAGTAGAGAGACTAAAAACAAATTCACCAAAAAGTACCCAAACGCTGACCTAGATAAGTTTGAATTTAATGTTATCGTGGATCCAAATACTTTGACCTTTGAAACTTCTATAGACTATGACGTCAGTGATAGTTATGGAACAGACATTACTTCAAAAACTTTTAAAGACAATTACTCTTATGGTTTCTTTTGGACTCCTAGAATTTGGAACAACCGAGGAACAATCACAGGATTAAAACTTGAAGAAAATAAGACAACACAGTTGACAGATTTTGAATCGTTTAAGACCTACGTTAATGAAAATGACTACTTTAAGTGTCAACTTGAACCACTTGACATCAAGTGGGAAAACTCTGATAACATTTCAGACATTAACAAAGCAAAATTTAACTATTTAGAAGTTCCTTATTTTACAAGTCTAGTTGCTGCTTATGTATTGAGTTATAAGTCAGGACTTTCATTAGAACACTTCACTAGGTTAGGTCAACCTAAAGTGATTTCAAGTATCGCCATGTACTACTTCTACTACCACATGAAGAGGTTCTTGAGACAACCTTCCACACTAAGTGTATACGTCAACAAAGATGACCTAAAGCTTATACCGAAGAATATTCCTACGAAGAAAGTCTGGAAATACAAACTCAAACACACTAGAGAAGCAATGAGTTATTTCTTAGAAAAACATCCAGGAGTAAGGAGGTCTTACTACGTGTCTCCTAGAAATAACAGGTCTATGCGAATTCACGGAATTCGATATGAGTACGTTGACAGCGTAGTTCCAAAAAACCCCCCAAACGACTGGAAATCGTTCATAAAGTCAACTTCTGATGGAGTTAAAGAAACCGGACAAAAACTCTTACAACAAGCTATAGAAAGTTTTGTGTACTGTATATTAGGATCTCAAGCTAAAACAAGATGGTGTATTGTCAATAAAGGAGCAAAGAGTTCACAGACTCCAGACGTCTTCCATAAACTTGTTCAAGACACTGTAGTTCAAGATGATCCTACTGTAACAATAAGTAATATGAGAAGATCAATTAAAGATACAAACGCTATACTGAATATGGTAATTAGCCCGGGACTAATTTTAATTCCGTCAAATTTAATTATATTAGATAAACCCATTGAGGGATTTAACGACACTTTAACAACTGCCACAACAAGTATGAAATTTGGTAAAAACGAAAAACTTAATCAAGTTGTTACGCGGTCTAAGTCAGACACTACACGGAATACTACACAGCCCAAGCCAGAAACTGAGCGGATTAAACCGGTTGTTACGCGATCTAAACTTTTTGATGGAGACCACGTGACAATCGCTGGTGTAATGTTAATATTTGGTTTGATCTTCGCAAAGTATATTTTATAAAACGAATGACTTTAAATTATGGTTATACGCATGGTAAATATCAACCATGTACAAAAACATACTTATTCAACTTTCATTATCCTGGACTAGCAAAAAATAGAACATTAGATCCTATTATAAAAGTAGCTAATTATGATTATCCAATTACTTCAATTTATCATCCAGACCTTAATGAAAAAACAAAACTAACATTGTTGTATCATATATTTAATAATGATAATCCTCTAAGTTCTTTAACAATAGAATACAAATTAGTTATTTATTTTAAAAACGATACTATAACAACACATAGTTTAAAAACGTTTCCATTAACCGAAATTAAAAAGTTTAACAAGTTTTATTTAGCTGTATTAGATACTAGTTTTTTGTTAAAAGACTATGTTTCAAAACCTCAAGATGTATTGTTTTTTTATATTCAGATCATTAAAAAGTTAGATGAACCATCTGGAAATGAATCTGAGTTGAATTTTACCGTGGAAACTATAAATAAATGACTTTAAATTATGGTTAGACACCAAAGCTGACCAGTCTCAAAGACGGTTCAGCTAAACTTAAAGTTGTCAAAACATATTTGTATAATTTTTCTTATGAAAGTTTATAAGGAAAGGCAGGTTGGAATATTCCAAAGACGTTAAATTCAGGTTATCCCGCTACTTCAATTTATTTACCAGAAGTAAACGACACAACAAAAATAACTCTATTAAATCATACCTTTGACAATGACTCTGTTATAAATAATTTAACTATAATGTATGCAATTTATACTTATATGAAAAACGGTGTGAAACAGCAAAAAGTTTTGGTAACATTTCCTATTACAAAAAATAAAATAATTAATTTTGGAGGTTATCAAGGGGTACCATTGAAAGTTTCTGGTTATCTTAAAAAATATGTGACAAACGTAAACGATGTAGTAATATTTTATGCACAAATTGCTAAAATATCAGGAGGTAATCATGGAAATGAGTCTAATCTAAATGTTGCTGTGGAGACTGTTATTGATTCTTGAATTTTGTAATTTTTTCTTTTTTACTAGGTTTTTACTGTAAAGTTGACCAGCTGAAAACCCAGGAGGAAACAGTTTACTTGGTTTAATTTTAAAGAGAAATACAAGAGAACTTTTTCACCATAGTTTTTGCTTAGTTTTCGGCCGGCTGAATTCTAAGGAGATTTATATAATAAATGAGTAGTAATGAGTCTAACGTTACACAAAAAGAACTAGTTGTTATGCAACCACAACAACTTACCACTCAAAACAAAGTTAAAGATCCTAAGAAAGTAGAACAAAAAAAAGACTTCCTGAACTCTCTAAAAAAGCGAAAGAAGCAAAAAAGAAACTTCAAGAAAAACTAAATACAACTGATGACTTTACTTATGGGTATTTCCTTATTATTGGTGTAATTTCTATTCTTGGACTGCTTTGTTACATGAACTACAAACCACAACAATTAAACAAGAGACCTCTTAGTCCTGTCATGGAAAAAGAAGAACCTGAGACAATTTTAGACACCTTTGACTAAAAAAATCTTTAAAAAGTTATATAATAAATGACTACTAATGAGACTAAAATTATCAATCAAATCTACAATGCAGCTTTCTTAACATTAGCAGCTGTAGGAGTTTCTATGACAAGCAAGAAATAATAGGAAACCACTTGGTACATCACAAAATTTGAATGGAACTTTAAAATTAGCAGGAGCTGTTATGGTTGGATCTGTTATTGTAAAGTATTTTGAAGACAAGAAGATTATTCATGATAAAATTGATCAGTGAGCGATGCGAACCACGAACAAAGTGAGTGTGAAATAAATGGCGTCAACAGTAGCAGCAGGTGTTTTTAACGCGTTTGCTTTTGCAGGAGCAGGATTCTTATTCAGTAAATTAAACCACACAGGATATGAAAAAGAAATGAAAAGACACAACATAGCTCTGAAGAAACTCGCTTCAGAAAAAGAAAAGTGGTTTGAAAATGAAACTAAAAGAAAAGACAAATTAGCTAGACTCAGACAAGAACTTTCAGATGCTAATGAAGACTTGAATTCAACAAACAAATCTCTAAGACAACTACACGAAGAACTTTAAAAAATAAAGTTGGACTTTTCTAGAGAACCTGTTTTGGATGACTTCTATAGACCTTGAAATGAAATGAAAGAGTATCAACACGTTGCTTCAGGAGTGTTAGGTGTATTGGGAGGTTGGGTTCTGGGAAAAAATGTAAGTTATGTTGTATAATAAATGAAAAAAAAAAAAAGAATGACTCATGTTAGTTCTGGTTGGACAAAAGTGTTTCCAAGTATTACTAAAGCAGCAGAATTTCTTGGAGTTAGTTCAAGAGCTATTAAAATGGCTTACGACAAAAAATAGACCTAAGTGTTCGAGGTGAATTATACAAAGTTAATCTTGTTGAGACGGCGAAAACAAGTTCGGACGTGCCTAGACAAGTTTAAACAATTGTGTAACTTAATCTACCTCGTCTCGGAGATGGGTCAGGTTACACAATTGACTAGTTTTCTAGTTCTTTTATTCTGTGATGTCCAATAGATAAAGTATTAATTTTATCTGGCAGTATGTATCTTTTCTCATCATCAGAGCTCAAAGCAACTTTGTTCACCGTTTCTGAAAACAAATCATGTTTTCTATGTTTTATAGTATTCATAGACCTTCTCACAGGAACTTTGTTGTATAGACAGTTTCTGTAATGTTCTAGTCTTAGGGTTGAGTCAGCGACGGATTTCTTTATACCTTTACATTTTTTAACCTCGGGAGACACTCCATTCACCTCTTCTTTTTTTATAAGAGTATAACTTAGCTCTTAACCCAACAAATTCTGTAGTTTGAGTGCCCCCACATTCATCTTTGAAGAATCCAGGTACTTTCTTATTTAACCCTTTCTTGATGTAAGGATTGTCAGTAATGATCTCTGAAGTGCCAAACCACTCTTCTAGGTCTTGACAAATGTCTTTGTAGAAATCTTCTGTTTGAATTTCATAAAGCAAAGAGTCTGTGTCTGTGAAACCAAGTTTTGCCTTGTCACCATATTTAAGTTTTATATAATTGTAGTGAAAATCGTACAAGAGAGTTTTGAATATATCTAGGATGGCCATACCTACGTAGATAGATTTGTCTAGAAGCACCGTTGTTCTATAACTATGAAGTGCAACAAAGTCTTCATCAAATTGTGTAAAAGACTTAAACTCAGGTTTCTTTGTTACCTTCCTAACCCTCCATTCTTTGCTGGTTAGTTCAACATTACATCTTTTTCTAATATTCTCCATTGTCTTACCAAACACGCTGTTGTTCATAAGTTTGAAAAAGTCCTTTTCAAATTTATTCTTTGACTCAGCCCTAAGTTTTGTATTCATTCCAATATAAGGTTTTAACCACGCTGACTCGTAAAATTTTATTCCTTTGTGAATTTTTCTTAGAATTAGACCTTTTTCTAGATAGTTCTTTAAGGTGGCGAAGTGAACTACATAATTTATCTTATGATTTAAAGTAGGTACAAGTTTCTCTATAGTATTTCCCTCATCTAATTTAGTCTGGATTTTCTCACGTGCTAGTGGATAATCTTTATGAAGGTCATGAAGGGTCTAGGGGTAGTCTAGGTCCGCCTCCACAATAAATCCTTGACCTGGGTTTCGATCTAACCAATTATCAATATCTGATATAGTTTTAATGTTTTGAAGTTCTAATAGCATCATCCATTCAAATCCATGAGTAGGAAGTTTTTGCATCATAGCCCACCCTTATTGGTTGTTTGCGTCCAAGTATGGCGTATAAGTACTAGGTAAATTTGGATCGTAGTCTGGAAGATACTTGTTGTTTGTTTTGATATGAAGTTTTGTAATCATAGACACACACCCTCTTATTCCTTTTTCTATCATGAGATACATATTTTCTTTATATAGAAGTTCTAATCTTACATCAGTTAACTTTAAACACGAATCCCTAGATAAACCAGGGGCTGTAACGTAATGTGCGGGGTCTAATTTGTAACGATTAGGACAAATCTTTCTAAACTCTTCAAAAACATCTGCTAAAAGTAGAACATCTGTTTTTAGATATAAGTCGTGATAATCT
>JAOBYK010345911.1:0-17368 GCA_025434845.1 Phenganax subtilis | reverse complement strand
ATATGTAGTACTTCCTAAAATTATTAATTTAGTAAAAAATAGTCCTAGACACATTGTGCTACATTGGCATTTACTGGGAATAACCTGTGGCAACCAAGTGAATAGCAGGAAGCTAATATGTTAGAATTATTCATTTGCCTCAGACAATAGGTGGATGGGATGAAAATGGCAGTACCACTGTAGAACAACCAAAACACCAACGATCAGCATCATGGGGAAGTCCAGATGTGAAAGAAGTATGGAATAGATACATCTACTATACTGCTCTAATTTTAAAATCCCAGTTAACTTCTTCTGAATTGACATATTCAAGTTCTGATACTGTAGAATTCAATCTCTTAATCATTTTCTGATTGCATGTTTTGATATTGTTTATTACTTAGAAATTTCGTCAACTTCGTCAGAGAACAAAGCAGAGTAGCCAGTTATATGGCAGACAGTCTCCAGTCACTGCAGATCATACTGCCATTGCTCATTCCTGCTCCATTCCAATTCCTGTGATGCCAAAACCAATTCCGCATCCAAGATCTAGCATGGAAGGACTCAACTCAGAAATCCAAGGCTTGGTTATAACTGATGGAGATGATTCTGTGTTCAGAACTCCTGTAAGTAGATGTAGACGTAGTAGTAGTGGGACTGTACAGTTAGTAGAGTATTGGTGCCTTTTTCTAAATAACAATAGGATTTGTTACTGCTGGCGTTGACGTATCAAACGACTAGAATCTCAGGGCCTGTTCATATGGGCCAAAGTTATCTCAGTTAGCGAAGAAACTTTTCGGCAAATTTGCGAGCGAGATCTCGCCCTATTAACAAATAGTTTGAAACATCAGATTGTGTTTGTATGAGACGAAAGATTATCCCGCTTACCGAGATCTTGCTTGTTGAAAGGCAAGATCTCAGCAGAATAAAATTCTTCCCATATGAAAGCAATTTTCCCGCCTAGGGGATAATTTTCTGTTTAGTCAGCAACTTTTCAACATGTAATAATTTAACAAAATGGCAGGCATAAACGTCACAGCCAAAAACTTCCCCCAGTAAGCGGGATAACGTTTTGCCATATGAACAGAACAAAACTATTTAACTAGTCAAAAGTTAATTTTTTCGCTAACCAGGATAACTCTGGCCCATATGAACAGGCCCTCAGTGTCTCATCCTGAGAGGAATTAATCATATGGGTAAGGCAGTAAATTTAACCAGAAGGGGTGCACTTGGGCAGTGGTAGCACTAGTAGTTTGAAAGAGGGGGGGAGGTTCAAGTGCAGCAGGGTCTGGGGGCATGCTCCTCCAGCAAGAAACTCTTAAAAATTACACTGTCTGTACCCTCCAACATGTTGAACCAATGAGAGAAATTATTTGGGGAGAACCTGGGGGGACTTGCCCCTCCCCCCAGTCCCCCTTTGGCACCACCACTGCACTTGGGCACATAGCCGCCTAATGGGTCAAGGCAGACTTCACTTCACTTACAGTAAGTTTACATTTATGGTACAACTTATTTGTACGTAAGCAAATATTCTTTGCTCCTGTTGTAGAATGATCAACCAGATGGACATCGAGCCCCGTTTCCCAGACCCAGTAGTGTAGATGCTAATACACAGACTCCTGGGGAAATGCTAGATTACCATGATCATGGTAGTACAATGGTGGATCATGCATGCCAAACTCGCTCTCCAAGCACATCATCAGGAGAATCCAGAACACCACAATCAACAGGTGGTAGGGAAAGTAGTTCACCTGATTTTGCCACTGGATTCAAGTATGCATCTTCTCCTAAACCGAATAACTCTTATCTCTTTGGAAGAGAACCTCCTGATGGCGCTGAGAAAGTACCTTGGCATGTTGATGATACAGAGTAAGTATTCTCCATGTCTCTGATTAGGCTTCATTCTTCATTCATTCATAGAAACATGATCATGTACATAGAGCTGGGGTGCATGTTATAATTGGGTATAATCAGAAATCAGCAGTGATTTTGCAATATGTAACACAGTTGTAGGTTTTGTTGGCTTTGAGTGCTTTCTTGCTATTATTGTGCTTGCACTTGAAATACCACAAGAACTTAAAGTGTTTAATTTTGGTTATTCTATGTTTCGCCATATATTCGCTTTCCTGTTTACATTTTACTATGTGCGTGGAATTGGGGTCTGGATAAAAGCAAATGAGCTTGTGCGCGAAACACTATTTTCCTTTAATAATTTTTATCTGCTATAAATTTTTATTACTTTATATATTTTAGTAAAATGAAAGAGTCCTCAGCAGTGTGTGTTTCTGGTCCAGATAAATCGAAAGGAGTTATAAAGTTCAGTACACAATCACCGTTCATCATTCCACTGCCTTCAAAAGTTGCTCCACAATCTGACCATTGCTTACGTTGACGTCAGCATGCTGTGAAACAGAAATGTTTGAACCTGCAGGATCGCCGTGATCGTAGCGTTAGTGTATTTCAGTTAGGGAATAGCAAGTATTTCAAAATGAAGGTGATGTAAGTTGGTAGCCAAAATGGTAGCGTACTATCTATCTATGTGTTTGTGAATTATCGCCATCGATGTTGTGGCAAGGTCACACACATGGAACATGGGTTTGTTCATTGTGATGCCATTGATTCTAATTTTTTTTTACAACCACTCTTTTATGTTTATTTCGGTATTATACCTCTTGCCTGAAATTTTATTCTTCAAGCATTTAACTCGCAGCTGTGGACTTATGTTACTGTCACAGTCAGTTTAACATATAAGACAAATCATGACACGCCTGATCTAAATGAAGTAAGAAATTGTACACATTTTCCATGTTCTATAGAGTTATAGAAACACGCGTGCGAGTTTGGGAGAAACGGGAAATTTTGTGCGAACACGACCCGCTAGGCAAGTGTCTCCACGCAATGTCGACTGTCTCTCAAGTCTCAAACTCGCTCAAGTGTTGCTATAACTCAATAAAGACACGGAAAAATTGTTTTGCATTTCTTTTATTAAATAACCTGCTAAAAACAGTAAAAAAATTTTGATTTATTTTAAATTCTTTCAACTATTTCTTCTAGTTTGTACGTTCATCAATTTTTCAAGATTACTTTTTTTGTTTATTTTTGTCTTTTAAATTTCCCGCTTAATCCACTTAACCCCGCGAAGATTCCCGTGTTTCTATCGAGTGATAGAAACATGGCTTTTTGACGCTTTCAACGAATCAGCGCTCGCGTTTTTAAAAGGTTATTTTATAATGCAAAACAGACTGATAGAACATGAAATTTTGCTCGTTGACATTTAATAATTTTGCAATTTCGATATCTTAACCTTGCTTGAATGTCATATATGCTAAAATATTTTGTTTTCATACGAACATTTAATAACCTTAAAAAACTGTGTCTATGGTAATTTTTCGACTTTCTTTAAGTACTTTAACTAAATGGAAGGGCGTTTGTTGTTATGGGTATGATAGCCTAAAGTTTTCTCGCCATGATATTTTTATATACTTCTGTTTACCATGGTTTAATACCGTAGTCATGTTTTTCTTGCTGAAGTTTTGAACACATCTATGTGGCGTAATCTGTAGAAAATGCTTTACGCATTTTGACGAGACTCTCGTTTGTAAACGATTTCTATGAAATTTAATCACTTAGTTATCCAGCGTTTTATGTCATTGTATTATCGCGTATTTGAGGTGATTCTGGATGGTTGATATTGTACTGTATTAATTAATAAATATATATGTATATACGATTAAACCAGTTAAGGTCAGAACAGCCAAGTAAACTGATTGAAACACTCTGCGTTTGTACATGCCATCTACAATCTAACCATTCAATGGGGTTTTGACTCGTTTACTTGGCCCTAAAAATATGTTAGCTAATGTACGCAGCAAAAAAACTAAAATGCTGTTTTTTATCCTCATTGTGCCTTTTCGTTTTGTATCTTGATTGGTGCACAACCAAATCGTCTATTATAACTGATAGTAAATGCTTCAGTTTTGGTTGATTGAGTAATGTACAAACGCAATTACCATCAACAAGTATTGTTTATATACTAGTATAAATATTACGCGGTGAGCAGAACTGTACTATATATTTGCTGTGCGATGGGTGTATTGATCTTATATTGCATAATGATTGTTTGATATGTACCAGTATTACTGATGTAATTGATTACTTAAGATGTACGATAGTTTAGTTTTGAAATGCAAATCGTACAACATTGGGCACATAATGATGAAAATCTAAGGCGAATGTTTATCTTGAGAAGATCTATAATCTGGAGCAAAATAGTTGGCACACATTTCTGTATACACATATAATGTTGCTTTTGTATCGGTTGAATCGTCCGACAAAGCTGTATTGAATCTTTTTGCTCCAGGTTGTCGATACGTATGTAATAGGTGATCAGTAAACACTACAACTGTATTATGTAACTTATTAAAACACACAGTGCAACAGTGTTTTTGTTGTTGTTTTTACTTGACAATATTCCAGGGTGATGTATTGAAGCCACGCCTTGAGCATTGGCGCATCTCGTACAAGGCTCCAGCCCTGATATCTTTGATTCAGGGCGGACCTTGTTGACTAGTTCCTAGTTCTGTTTTACACGTGTTAATACTCTCTGGCAACGTGATTGGCTCGTTTTCGAATTTTTCGCGGCAAATTATTTTGCTAGCGAATCAGGTTGCTGGATTTATTTTTTGCTCGAAAAAATTCGCGTAGTGGAGAACGGGCTTTACGCCCGCGCGATTCCTCAAGCATGCGCTGTAGCTGTCAATTTACTTTCTGGGTTAATCGCTATGTTACGGTCACGAATTGTGTTTGTTGAGTGGTAAGGTTAGCGTTTGGGTGAAACTCAAAGTTTAGTATTCATGCACGTAGCGTGATGATGTTTTTCGCTAAGTAAAATGTTAAATTTTACTACAACTAAATACCATTCACTTTGTTTCTCCAAGCTCAATCTCGTTCCCCGAGCCCGTCATGACCTAGCCAGTCGCGGGCTTAGGAAACGAGATACTCAAGCTGTGGAGATCCAGTCCAGTGGCATTGAAAATTTTCGCCATTTAACGAAAACCCGATGTCTACAGGTAGTCGTGTTGGTTGCGAACATAATCTGTAATATGGTCATAATTCCACTCGTCATACCACCGACAACTACCAAACTCATATTGATCACATGACACTCTTGGTTGATTTGCTTTTCTGTTGGGCAAAGACGGTTCGGGCATTCGTTTTCCAAGACTCGGAAAATTGTGATAATAATACCTAGAAGAACAAGTCAAGCCCTTAAACTAGCCCAAGAACCTCGGTAATATTGTTTGCGTATTTGACAAGCTGTATAGGGTGGCGAATGGTGATCAAGTCAGGAATAACTCTGCTACAAACTAACCTGTTGTGCATATTTTGAAAGGAATCATTTTCTCATGACAGATATATGCGGATTGATACATTTTCAATATTGCCGCATGGTTTGATGTGCATAGTTGTCAGCACCTTCCAAAATTTCCGCATTACTTACCATCTTTGCAAAATGTACTTATGTCCTTGGATAACTTGAGCAGCGTTATGAATTGAGCTTAGGTCACACTGCCCATCTTTTGTCATGCTGTTCCACACCAGTGCCAGGCCTTTCTTAGGAGTGACCTTCAAGCCAAGCTGCGGGAATACTGTCTCACCTCCCTCGGTTACGTCTTTCAAATACACCAATATCGTTGCAAAACGATCTCGTTTATCAGCTAAACCAACTACACAGTCCGTATGATTTTTATAGCCTGCAGAGTACAGTACAGGGGCCAGTTATTCGAAAGTTGAATAGCGCTATCCATTGTATAGAGAATTTTTGAAGGTTCATAAAATTGGAAAAAAAAAGCGGGACACTTTCATTTCGGGCAGCGGTATAAATATTAGAGACATCTATCTATTGGTATCAGGCGTAATGTTATGTTACAACGATCAATGGAAAATTTTACGAAGGCTACAAAAAATCATTCTTCAGTGGATAGCACTATCCACCTTTCGAACAACCAGCCTCTGTATTGAGTAGAATGAATACATCAATCAATCACCAGAGTCGAATCAGGACATATTTATCCCGCTCTTCGGCCCCTGGGGCCGGTTGTTCGAAGCGCGTTTAGCTTAACGGCGGATAAGTTCAAAATAGAAATCGTCTTTATCTATACTCCTTGAACAACTAAATTGAGAGTTTTTTAACTGAATACAATATTTATGTATTTACTCATTGATTTACTAAATAAGATTTGATTTGAAAGTTGTAGAAGACGTGTGAGAGTGTTTTTAAATTCTGACTTATCCACCGTTTAAGCTAAACAGCGTACGAACAACCCGCCCCTGGTACTGGCCGCATTCCACTATCGCGTTTTTTTCACGCGCGTGAAAGTCTAAATCCTTCAAACTTTTGCAACTTTTACTCCAACTGAGAGATACGCATTCATTGAGTTTTACGTACGTGCATGTGCGTATGAAAAACGCTAGGGTGAAAAGCTGCTCTGAGGCTCAAGCACACGAACGATGTTTCTCTGACGAGTTTACTATATCATATGTACTGTGCGTCTGCGCACGATTTTTCCGTGGCTTCAGTGCACTTGAGCAAATTCCTCAGTTGAAAGCTGGTGTAGAAAAGGCTCCTTCTCCTTGTCAAAGACCGAAAATTCCCATTAGTCTGTGTGATTAGTGGGACAATAAGGTCTTCATATGTTCGAGAGTAGTGAGAATTATCCCTTATGTAGCTTGGTTAGTATACCTACCAACATTGCGTGGATATGACGTGATCTGAAATTTTCCTCCATTTTCAGGAGATAAACCAGTTGCTTGTTTTATCCTATCTTGCAAAGTGAGAGAAAACTTGCTTTCTCCTGGATAAAATGAAGTGCTGTAGCTCCAGTTCATACCATGCTTTCTCACAAGTAGAGAAAGACTTTCATTAATACAGGTCGTTCCTTTCAGAAAATCCGCACTACTGACTTTTATTGTCAATCCAATTTCCCGTAAATTTTGTTCAAATGTATTCACTGAGTCAAAGCAGAGCAAGGGGTGAGGTTTTGAGGCTTCAGTTACATGGTTGTCGTGCGCAGCAGCCAACGCATCACATTCATACTCACTGAGGAAATTTTCCAAAACATAAGCACGGACCGAAGTACGTTTGACTTTCTTGCCGTGCCGCAGTGCCGTAACTTTGACCTTCTTTCCATCAACATTAGTTGACTTTACTTGCAATCTGTTCAAAATGTGTGGCCTGAAGTCTTTAAAAAGTTCAGAGTCTAAAATCTTTTGGTTTGCTATATTTCTTCCTAGGAAAGTTGAAGAAAACCCTGTCAACGAAGTTTACGGTATATATGTATATTTTTCGATCTGGGATGTTAGGGTTTATTGTTAGAATACAACATCTTAGAATAGGCATCGTCCTGCATGAGATAAAATATAGCGCAGCTCAGACCCTCCAACCCTCACACATTTTTTGTGATACACACGCGTAAGACATATTTTTCACGCTAACCATAGGCACTAGTTTCCAATGGAAAAGCGAAAAAATAGGAAGTGATTTAACTTTTTGTTTAACGCTCAACTACAGCTCGCTGAGGGAAACATATTTCACGGAGAAACACAAATCACTGTGACACCTCCATGTTCAAATTTTGGTGTACCCCCTTACTTCATTTTATATCATGCATAACATCAATACTTCATTTTACACCAAACATAACTTCAGCTTTGGTGACGGAGCTCCCGCCAACTGCAGTCTGCAATACCTCTCAATTTCTCAGGGTTGTCAGAATCCAGTGTTTTGTGGGGCACAGCTTCACCTTCTGCTTTGTTTGATTTTGAGGAGCTAGTCCCGTAATTAGTATTAACGAAATTTGGCTTCCTCCATAGCATGACAAAAATACAAACCACACAACTAAAAACAACAGCTATTAATACTAATTTTGAAGAATTGGTCGCAGAGCCCTTTTGTTGTTTTGACGAATTTGACCGCAGTCTCGAGTGCTTTTTAACACAATTTTCATTGATATTAGATGACCGCTTGCGTGGCTGTGTCTGCTGTTTACTCATCGTGAGGTCTCCGTATCAACCAAAACATTTTGTTTATTGTTCTGTCCTCTGCTTTCAAAAAAAAGTTTTGACATTAATAGTCGCAATTTTGCGAAACTTTGCCAACCATAGCAGCTAGGTATTTGCGCGATTTCTTCTTAATTTATTAAAGTTCAACTTCTTCTCATCTGTCAAACGTTAAAATGTAACATAATCGGATATCTTCGGATTCTTGGAGTAGAGTCTTGGATGATGAAATTTATTCCAAAGAAATGGGTAAGTAGTATGGAGACAACGTAGAGGCTGCCCTGTGCTAGTGTAAGACGTTTTTATTTCTTTTCCCGTATTGGATTGTATTGATTTTACGAAAAGAAGACGTTGGATAATGGCAGCCAATGTAAGATTCATAGTTTATAGTTAAATAGTAAGTTCGTTTTGAAGCTAGAGATTTGGTAGGCGAAAGACGAATACTTGTGACGAGCCCAAGAAAAATTTTATAAGGCTACTAAAACGGTTAAGACTTTAAGAAATTAAATTTTTATATGAAAAGTTTCATTTTTAACTTAAAACAGTCATTATAACTTCAGACATCTTTCAGTTGACCCAGATTAAATTTTGTCTTTAAAAATTAAGGCCGTTAAATCATGTCATGAGTCATGTTTTGATGACCTTTCAACTTATATGTTGAGCGCTCAATTATTATGGTGAATTCTTTGACAAAAAAGATTTGAAACGAAGGAGAATGTTGATTGTACTTCGTTGTCATCACTTTTGCAAGCTCTTTGCTTTCCATTACTCACCATAAACAGACTATAAATCAGTTCACTGCTTTTATATATTATTTTTCTTATAAATAATATGGACAGGGCTCCACTGAAAGTCCCTTTTAGTAAGTGGACTTGCTGAAGAAATATTATTATACTTAATTAAATAATTGTACTTGTCGAGTGGGAGACTAGCTGTGCATGGCAGAGTTTAGATATTTAAAATGTCAAGGTATGCTACACATATTATTTTCTAGATTTTGAAACAGTCAAGAGCTGTTGGTTATTTTCCTACAATGAGAGCTGTTGTACATCATTTGAGGCGACGTTTGAATTCTTGTTTAGCATCTGCCAGCAATGTAAACTTGTCATCACATATGACTCATCAAGGTACATTTTGCATCATTTTAGTTAAACGTTCCCCAATCTTCGAGCATGTTTTGCCCCAGTCTTTTAGTTGAATGATGCATTGGCATTGTGCAGTTTGACTTGAAGGGTAAGAAAATAAAAAATCCTTTTTTGCATGATATAATTATACCTTTGATTCTGGAGCTCCAGAGGAAGACCGAGCAACAGTCACTGAGCTATGCAAATGATTGCAATGCATATTTATTTGACCTCTTCTTAATTAAGACTTTTGACTTGTGACTGACAGATTTATCTTACTTTCTTTGTAATTGTACGTATGCTTTGGAGTTTTCGTACATACAAGTTGTGGTGAATATTTTGTAGTGAGCATATATACATTGGAATATTCAGTCAATAGAAATTGATTCATTCTTTGTACCATTAATATTGTGTATTTCAGATCTTGGACCATTTGCCTCAAAAGATCCAAGGTTTCCATTGCCTGGAAATATGAATTTGGATGTGAGCATGCAGTCAGAAACTTTCCATTTGCCAGATAACCAAAAGAGCTTAGCTTCAGCATTCTTAGATGTTGAGACCAATGAAATGAAGAAACAGCAAGTTATTGCCCAGTTCCTACATAATTCACATGTTGACTATGGAAAAGAAACAAAAGATAACAATGAAAGTAAAACAGTGGAAGTGTTTGAAAATATTAAGGTACTCACATTGTCCTTCTTGCAATTATATACTGTCCCAATTGAATATATATCCAGCATGAATGTTTGGAATTGGACACAAAGGAGGACATGCATCGAATGTCTCCACTGATACATGTACATTAGTAGTTTGGTATGTGTCGAACAGCATAGAATCACCAAGAACAAATATAAGCCTGTTATAGGTGTCAATCTTTGTCAAATTTTTGTCAATTTCAATTTTTCCAATATAATGCCAAAAGTTTTATTCGAAGAGAATTTTGCATAAATATAAAGAAAATTGAAATCAGGATATGCTATTGTTAATCCTGTTTTTTCCACTATGAAGATGGTGTGTCAGATAAGAACTTACTAAACAACTGTTCAATGTATTTATTGTGAAATAGGGAAAAGTTGAATGCTCTGTACAGAAGTGCAGCCCATCCCTTCAGAGAAGTTTCTCAGATCTTTTTCCTGACAAGAAAATTAAATCAGGGGAAATGACAGTGGTCAGTATTTGTCAACACACCACGAATGATATGACTGTCTGGTCACAAGATGTTGATGTAGAAAGAGAAGAACTGCTGAAAAACGTACGTATTACATCATACACGGGTAAAAACGCACAAGTTATTCCCGCTGTGACTAACTAACACAATTGTCCCCAGTGCTGTTGCAATTTGTTCAAACTTAACAAGTTGTTCATAACATTGTTGAAAATCATGTTAGTGTAGTGCAGCACTATATTGTTCAATCCTGTTTTCATCAACCGGGAATAACTAGTGCATTTTTACCTGTGTACACTGCAGTTTCAGCATTGACCATTGACAAATAGACCAAAACTTTATGGTAATATTGTACATGTTTGTACCTCAGCGTTGCTTCATTGCTTAGCCTTTCTAAAATACCTGAGCTTTAATTCTGGTAACTTGTAAAGAGATTCATTAATATGCAGGGGAGTTTTGATATAAGAATGGAAGCATGAGAGGTATTTTACATTATTTGCACATTGGGGAGATCATAAAGTTTAATTACTATATATCTGTATAGTTTATAGAATCTGCTACAGAGATCTGTGATTTTCTCAAAACTGAAGGATATTGGGCAGACTTCATTGACCCGTCTTCTGGAAATGCTGTAAGTTATTTTACTATCATTAGTATTTTGAAATATCGGTTATAACTATGGGTTTTCGCGCTACATGAATCAACGTGTTTCTGATGGCTTAGCTTGGTAACATCAGCTGGCAAGAACGTTGTCAAAGAGCTTACTGTACCTGCTTACCATTTGCTTTTCTTTTGTAGTATTTTGGAGCCTACTCGAATTCAACGTTTTTTGAAACAGACGAACGATACAATCAACTTGGTTATCGTGTCTTGGATTTGGGGTGCTGTAAAGCACTGAGCCACCACGTCTGGGGCACTTTTGTATATGTTGGGAGCATATTTACTAATGCTCCTGCAGATTGTTTATCGTTACACAACGTTTTTGGTGGTAAAGATTAAACATCGTGATCTATCTTGTTGGATCATTATTTTCATTTCGTTGTTAAATACTTGAATAGAAAGAAAACTGATAGTATTTATTATCTGTTGTGCAAAGCCCGGCCATGAAACTAGTTCTGAATTCGTTGATTCAGAAAGGATTAAAAAGGCAAATGAATTGTTTGGAATTGAAAGACAGTAGAACAATCAAGAGCAATAAAGATCAGTTTAGTTGGTGCTCAGTTTTTGTTTTTTTTTAACGATATTTTTCATGTTTTTCGAATCTGTTATAAGAAAACCTAGCCTGGGGAAGCTTGCTGTAGTTGAAGAACAATCAGGAAATTATTAAGTTTACCGCTGTGAAGGATGTCGATATTTTTGTTCCTTTAGTATGGGGTCCAAAAATTGCAATACCATATCGGTGAACAGTTTACAGTAGGCACTGCAGTATTCCCACGAAAGATCAGGTGAACTGCCAAGGTGGATCATGTCTCTGAGATCATGTCTCGCTCAACCTAGCTCCACCCAACTTCGTTTCCATTCCAGGGCTAGTTTGGTCTCGCTCTGCTTTTACATGGAGCCCAGTTCACATACCAGTTGAGTGATGGCAGTGATAGATTTAGAGCGCAGTGGCAGTGGTGGGAAACGATCACAATCTCGGCAGTGGTATGGCCTTGTGGCCTGGTCACTGGGCAGAATAAATTTCAAAGATGGCCGGTCAAGAAATTCTTTCTCCAGAAGGATATCGTTTAGATGGTCGACGACCGGGTGAGCTTCGACGTTTAACATGTCGCATGGGTGTTTTTAGTCAAGCTGATGGTTCAGCGTATATTGAAATGGGTAATACAAAAACATTAGCTGCAGTGTATGGCCCGCATGAGGTATCCAACAAGAGCAAAGTGCGGCATGATCAAGCGGTTATAAACTGTGAATTTAGCATGGCTACGTTCAGTACAGCAGAGAGAAAGGCAAGAGCAAAAGGAGATAGAAAGTCCATTGAAATGTCCATGGCCATCAGACGTACATTTGAGTCTTGTATCTTGACCTCCTTGTATCCTAGGTCACAAATTGATATTTTTGTACAGGTACAAAATTTTCTAATTGCTTTGGACTCTAGAAGTTTTGTGTAACTATCGATTTAATTGATGCTGAGCCATATTGTTGCCTGGAACGCTTTGGAAAGCGTCCTGGAGCTGTTTTGGTCTGGAAAGTGTTCTGAAATACCTTGAAGGTGTTCTGGAACAAATTTAGAATTTAGGACATGTTCTTAAAATGCCTTCAGAAGATGTCATGGAAAAATGGAACACTTTCAGAATGTTTCATGCAACATGTTATGCATATTTTTAGTTTTTCTAAGCACAGGCTAAACAATACCTTCAGCTAAAAGATGGTATTATACAGTGGTGGGAAATGGTGTGATGTTCTTTGAAATATATTGTAGGTCTTCCAATACAACAGCTTTGTGTTTTTCTGCTGCAGATTCTTCAAGCTGATGGAGGTAACTACAGTGCATGTATAAATGCTGCTACACTTGCTTTGCTCGATGCTGGTATTCCTATGAAAGATTATGTGTGTTCATGTGCTGTGAGCTTCATCAATGATTCAGCTCTTCTTGATATCAACTACCTTGAGGAAGCCTCGGAAGCACCTCAGCTAACACTTGCAATTTTACCAAAGTCAGAGAAGATTGTACTTTTTAGGCTTGATTCAAAACTCCATGCGGATAACTTGGAAAAAGTACTAAATCTTGCAAAACAAGGCTGCAAAGATGTGTACACATTGTTACAAAGGCATGTTCAAGACTTTGCCAGAGCTTCATTGGCATCCATGTGTTTTGATGTTAAATAATAAAATGAAATGTATTCTAAAAAACAATTACTCAGAGATCATTCCTACTTTCAATGTTTCATTTTTGGGTGCCAAAATATTTTCGCGTCGCCCAAGCGGGCAAAGCGGCGGCAACGGAAAGTAGCCTATAACGTGCCGTCGCCTTCCCATGTGCGTGCTCTTTCATTGTAAAATATCGTGCAGTTCGTGCTAACGGTTCTGGGGTTCGTGCTGTGTGGGAGTAATCAAGATGGCGGAATTTTAGTGACAATGAGTATTCTCTGCCAAAATACGTAAATTGATGTTATAAACGGTCGAGGCTTTGGTTTTTTTGAAATTAATTTGACTATACTTTATTTTACCAAATATCTACAAGGTAGAGTGTTTAGAGAACACTATGGATCAATAAAAAGCAAGTAATTTCTTGCTGCGTCTAGTTTGTGCTGTACACTTTGCATCCCATGGTTTTTCAAAGGTGGACATGGTTATTCATCAGTTATCAGATGAGGTGAGGGATCATTAAAGTTTAAATACAATGTCAAATATTTGCGATACCTTAATTTTTCTAATGTACAGGGAGTTATTAGATCGCTAGGAAGTGCCGAAACTTGGGTGTTTACAAACACTTGTGAGTGTGAAATTTTATATCGATTTCCGAGCAACCAATATTGGGTATTTAAAAATTAATACCATATTAATTGCTGCAGATTCAAACAAAGCATACTACTTCTTTAAAATCATGCCATTTGACTCACATACTTGTATAAAAAATATACAATAATTTATTAATAATTTTTTGTGCTAATTTATGTGACACTTTACATCTTGCGCAGTTAGACAAGTGCATGAATATTGATACACAGATGTGACAATACATTTGATATGCCAAGCCAAGGTTAATTTCATTTGGGATGTTATTATTACAAAGAGATCTTTGCAGAGAAATTTTTGCTTTAGGGTTGATGACCATACTCAAGTTGCCGCATGAAACGTCAATTTGACATTCTTATTTTGACCCACCCATCTAGTACTGGAAATGTCTAATGGGTGGATAAGTTATATCCATGCCTCTTCCTCTTGATCAATGCAAATTTTGTCACCAATATTTTGTTACCAGTAATAGCTACCGACATACATACCAAACCTCATTCCATGAAAATTGTACAAAAAACAACATGAAAAACCATCTGAGCCTGCAGTATGCACAAGTATGTAGCACTATACACTATTTCTGACCAGTGGTAGCACACACAAAACTTAAAAAGTTGTATCTGCAATTTTGCATACACAAAAGGGGTGTGTCTGGGAAAGGTGAACCGTGAAAAACTACTGAATAAAATCTGGCAGAAGTAGAGCTCTGTTAGCTCTTCTTATAAATGCAGACAACAGGTGATAAATACCATTTAGTGTTTGTAATAGTGAGATGTTGTATTTGTTTTAGCCACCATTAGTTCAGGCATGTTTTCAAGGTGATGCTATAGAGCTTCGATCGTTGATAACCAGAAAAGAAGACGTCAATTCTCTAGTAAGTAAAGTAACAGATGCCATTGCCATACAAAAGATCTTATAGTCACTTTTCTCGAAGAAAAATTCATTGGAAATGCAAACTTGCAATTTGTTGTAGTCATAAGGTCTACTCTCTACTCTACAACTCTACTCTACTCTACGCTACAAGTGAATTGTAATCTAGGCAAGAAGAACAAAATTCATCATCATAGCTTAAAAGAGCATTGTAAAATAAGTAAACAGACAAAGTTTGAATGCAAAATCTTGTGAAATGCAGAAAATGTAGCCCTGCGAGTTTGTAAATGATGTATATTTTTGTATTGCATGCAGACAAAACAACCCTTTTTGACTCAGAAGTGCACATTTTGTCCTCACGCAGTACAAAAATATACATAATTTGCTAAGTTTGCTGAGCTATATTTTTTGCATTGTATGATATTTTGCCACTAAACTTTGCTATTTTGCTACTATTAGGATACTCCTGAAGTTGTGATGATGGATTTTATTATTCTTGTCTAGATCAGAGTTTATTTGGCAGCTGGAATCATCCATTATGTGGGGTCTGCATTAATGCACATGTTTTTTATCTTCAGGATCATGAAAGACGAACTCCATTGCACGCTGCTGCTTACTTGGGGGATACTGAAGTTCTTAACACATTAATTGTTAATGGTAAGGCTGCAGGGGTGGATTTTCTGGGGGTGTAGGGGGTATGCACTCCTCCAAAATTTTCTAGCAACCCCCAGAAGAAGTTGAAAATGGCATGTGTACTATACGTTGTTTAAAGAAAGTGATACATTTTGCAGTGCAACTTATTCATAACTTTACTTAGTATTTCTTCAACTAAATGTACTGCGTGAAATGTCTTTGAGTAGGGGTTCCAAAAAGAAGGGTTATAGCGATATGCCTAAAAATATACTACAGCCTGGTTAGCCCCTTTGCTAAGCAAAACAGATGCACTCCCTTAGTGAAATCTGCACCCCCCCAGTCAATTAAGCACTGATTCACCCCTGTAGGGCTGTTGATGGGTGGGACTTTTTGCTCTATCATTGGAATATTGAAAAATGGTTATTAGATTATAAGTCACAAAATATAATTTCCAGGATCACGGGTGAATACGAAAGATACTAGATGGTTGACTCCACTTCACAGGGCATGCGCTTCTGGAAACACTGTATGTATTACTTTGCCATGACTTATGACAGCTAACCATTCTAGATACTACACTAAATATACCTTTTCTTGATAGCAGGTCTTTATCCAGTTCATAAATTAGTTGACTTATTTTTATTGTTGTACATATAGTCATCAAAATGTCATGTTTTCAGGATTGTGCTAAATCTTTGATTAAGCATCAAGCTGATGTGAATGCAAGAGACAAAAATTGGCAAACTCCTTTGCATTTAGCAGCAGCAAATAATCATGTGAAATGTGCCGGTTTGTGCTACCACAGTACTGTTAACATTAGTTTATTCGGGACTAATAAAATTTTGAAATGACTTGAGTGCCAAATGATTATGACTTTCTTTTCCATAAAATGATGGCCTTTGAGGAGTAAAAAATTTCTTGTATTTTTAGATTTACTTATTCCGCATTTGCCAAATGTCAATATAACTGATCGAGCTGGACGAACAAGCTTGCAACATGCTGTGTATAACGGGCATGTTGAGGTACTATGCTTCTATTATCGCTCTGAAATGCTCTGTCAGTTGTTAACAGTTAGCAACTGACACTGTGCTTAGCGTAAGGAGTGAGGCGATGTTGTAATTTATGGGTTTTTTTCCAGATGGTCAATTTGTTATTGTGCAATGGAGCCAACTTGAACAGCGCAGACAAAAGAGAGAAACGCGCCATACATTGGGCAGCGTATCACGGTGAGAATCCAAATACTGTGTTCTTTTTATAATGATATAAATATGTCGTGTAGTTTTATTGGTTGTAAGTTGTACATGATATACGTTTAGTACTATCGTAACATGCCAAGTTGTGCTATGTTTTGCAAACATAGAAATTCACTAGGAAATTCACTCGAATTTTTTCCATCTTCTGCATCTTGTTTGAACAGGTCACATCACATGTCTTGAGATGTTGATTGAAAGTGGAGCTGAAATAGACTGTCGAGATAAGAAAGTAAGCTTACATGAAATAGTAATAAGATACGCTTTATATATTTATGTAAGCTACATAGGGGATACGTCGTATAAGATCCACTGTAATTCTTGTTAAACATTGAGGCAGCTTTTCATCGGTATAGCGTAATGGCAGAATCTACGGTTATAGAAAGCTATAAAGCCAAAATTGCTATCTTGCGTATTTGCGTCAACGAGCGTCTTCAGACATTTGAAATAGGAAAGAAAAAATGAAATTTAGCTCTATCTGATTCGAACATTAAGAAATGTTCATCTCAAAATGAAGTCACAATTCATTCTCACGATTCAACTTTGGAAATGAATGTGGCTAAGTGCGAAAAGCACTTTGATCGGAGACACTGCTGTAACCTCCAAATATTATATAATCTGGGGTTTTCCTTCGGTTTATATGTAATCCTTTGGAGCAATGTATTTGTTGCTTTCTGTTGTAGATGTATACTCCTCTGCATGCTGCAGCTGCGGGAGGTCAGTTGAGTGCCATACGAACATTAATCAAAGCTGGGGCTATGGTAAGATGCGGAAGAAAATTACATCAAAGATATTCCTCCATACATTCATGGCTAAACTCATAATACAACCAT
>JAOBYK010345800.1:6292-17368 GCA_025434845.1 Phenganax subtilis | reverse complement strand
TTCAATAACGCGTACTTAACTTCATTAGCTCAGAGTGGACATTCAATAACGCCCCTGGACATTCAATAACGCGTACTAATCTTCATTAGCTCAGAGTGGACATTCAATCACGCCCTTGGACATTCAACAACGCGTACTATACTTTATTAGCTCAGAGTGGACATTCAATAACGAATAACGCAATGCAAGCATGACATATCATCGCATTTAGCCTGAGGTTTGACAGTGAACACTACTTGAAAAAAGGCCAACCCCCTTGTTACCCAGTTCGTGTAGTAGGCTAATCAATTGCTTAACGGTTATTTGGGAAGGAATATTCTGAAAGCATTTGAGCACCGTTTACAATGTAAGACAACAGCAGCACAGGCTACCCACTCGCACGCGATACATACCTAATTTTAAACGTTAAATTTGCAAGAAAGAAGCTGGATTTTTTTTATCTAACATTCGACAGAAAAGCGAGACCTATGTGAGCCCTAGAAGGAAATGAATATCTACTCTTGTTACCTTTTCGCCTTCGACTCTTTTCCACAAAGAAAACGGAAGTGTTCGTTAAACGATTTGTTACGAGTGGTTAGAAAAACAAATTATTACGTACAAGGCAAGTCACACATTACTGACGAATATCGTTAATATGATGATAATTGAAGCTAGCTAAGACAATTAGTCGTGAAATGCTGAAAATTTACACTCAAAAACGTCTTTAAGACAAAGTGTTTTAAAATATTAAATAATAAGGTGCGTTTACACACGGGCGATTTTTGCTGCGATTTTCCTCGTTTTTAAGGATGTGATAGAGTGGATAATTGGCGAATATACATCGTCCAACAATATGCCAATGCACTCCACAGTCAACCTACTCGATCGCATACGCTAAGAGAAGATAAATCGGAGTTAAAATCACCCATGTAAACGGGCCTTCAAAACACTAAAATATATAGAGGGCAACACTTGTTCCCCAAACTAGCATCGTCACTCGTAAATTGCGTGGTGTTTTGTATGTTAGGTTGCTAAGTCATATGTTTACTTTGTTTCTGTAATGAAACTAGAGGCATTTCCTATTCAGCAAATATACCAGTCACAGATTACTATCAAAGGAGGAGAACGTTGGTCAAACCATCCTGACTTTTAAAGAGCTCTTTAGTAATTTAAGCTTCAAATACATCGAAGTGCAATACCTAATGGTGAACTAGTGCTATGTATGCGGATCAGAAGCGCTCGAGCCTTCGCCGACACTTCGGGACGACGTCGGAGAGCTGAGATCATCTAATGCATTCAATTTACGTGTTAATCTATCAGTGATATCATGTACGTCGTCTAAGTCTTCATAAGATTTATACGAACGAGCTTCGGAAGACATTCGGGAGTCGCTAAGCGGTCGGTATGAAGACATCGAACTACGAGTAACGTCATCATCATCGTCAGAAGAATCCGACGATAAATCGGAGTCGTCATGGATACCGTCTTCCATGGCTTGCTGCAAGTCAGCAAGACGTTTCTTGGTCAAAGTAAGTTCACTTTTCATAGAAGCAACAGTCACTTCGAGATCTTGTAGCTCTGTTTCCTGCAGAAAAGACGGGAAAAAAATTGAGTGGCATCCCTCTTTCGTAGGTCGAAGCCAACCGTACTAATATTAATATAAGATTTTGTGGAAACACCAAGTAGACTATCTATGCATGAATAAATTTATGTGGTGTTTCCACAAAATCTTATATTCATTGTAAATCACCACGAAAACAACTTTTTCATGGTAAAATTATCGGAATAACGCAGATGTTAGAACAATCAAGTGTTTCTCTGAATAATTCTACTTCACAATAACGTATTGGGTTCAGGGTGAAGTGCAAATCACAATTTGCGCAAATTACCTTTTCATCTCGTTTCTTTTTCTGTTCATTTTCTTGTCTTTCAAGCGCCAGGTACTCCTCTCTCATGTCCACTAATCTTTTCTCAAGCCTGACAAAAAAGCGATGCACAAATATAGTAAACCACACAAAACGCACCACATATCGTCCACATTTCAGCTGACTTTTCACTGATATATTCAGAACTTTGTTGCGAACTTCGCAAGTTCATTTCCAAGTTCAAATGTTTATAATAAATTCTGAAATAGGTATGTATTCTGAGCATTTGATTGGCCGCTTTTTGTTGGCTGCATTTGATTGGCCGCCCTTTTGTAAGCAACCAATCGGAAGCATTGTTTACAAACCTAATGCTGAATGCATAATGAAAATTTGAACATGGAAACGAACTTGCGAAGTTTGCAACAATGTTCCGAATATCTCAGTGATAAGTCAGCTGAAATCGACAATAAATAATCGCCTCCCTTCAATAAAAACAACCCCCCCACCAAATAAATGCCGTTCCTCCACAAATACTGCAGTTACAGATATGAAACATGGTGTCCCTTACTTATTCTTCTCTTGATGGAACCTTGATTCTTTTTCTGCCAACATTATTTTCTCTTCTTCAGCTTTATCTAATTGGTCACGCAATCTTTCGTTCATAACCTATACACAAATTATAAAATACATCGTTCAAAAGGTACAATTCTTACTTTTACTACAAAAAAAAACGCTTACTTCTAAGCGATGTGAATTTGCAAGAGCTGATTCCAATTTCTGTTCCAAGTCTCGCACCTATATTAAACAGTAAATTACCTTGACACAATTCGTCAAAAATATCCACAAGATGAAGTTTCTACATAAGAAAATATCTTCCAAATATTCTTTAAATGAATCAAATATTATAAATATGTACAATCCCTGACCTTGACACAGATAATTTGTAACTACCATTTGGCAACTGACAAGAAATGTTCACGTCACCTTATTTCCAATTTTATCATGGACATTTTTCTCAACTGAAGTCTCTTCGAAGTACGACAAGCGATGTTTAAACTTGGCCAGCTCCGATTGTAGATTCTTTACTTCACTTTGCAATTCATGCTGTGCTTCGCTCAGTTCTGCATTTTTCACTTGAACCGATGCGTTCTAACAGAAATAACACAATACGCCATTCAAGACCACAATGTAGCTGGGTAAAACATCTTTCTTGAAGCAATCGAACAATTTCTAGAGAGAGTAAAAACCACGAACCACAGCTCACCTGTGCAATTAATGTTTTATTTTTCTGCAATAAACTCTTCATTTCTTCAGCGTCCTCCTCAATTTGACTTTTGAGTTCATTGTTTTCACGAGCGAGACCTGAACATTTCTCCTCCGCCTGTCAAACGGAATTATTTAAAATATAATACCTCATTTTCATGTGCAAAATTTTGCTTTTGGGACTGGTATTACTGCATGAGCAAGACCAAAAAATCTACGAAGCAAACACTGATCAATCACAATACGTTAAGCATCTGATACCTCAATTTTGCTGCGAACAACGGCGTCATACTGCGCTTGGGCTTCTTGAATCTCAACCTCTTGTTGTTTTTTAGATTTCAAAGCAAGTTGAGTCGCTTGTGCTTGATCTTCGAGCTAAAATAAATATAACGAATAATCAATATAATCTATAAATACAATCGATAATCAATAAATATAATCAATATAATTTGATTAAAACACATAAATATAATCAATAAATATTCAGCATACGTGTAATAAACAAGGCAGAGTATTAATGCTTGCCTTGGATAAACAAGCAAGTTTACCTGGTGTTTCAGTTGTTTAATTTGCGTCCTGTCTTTTCCAGATTGCTGAGTCTAAAAAAAAACCAGTCGAAGTTGTTATTTTTGAAAAGTCAAACAGGAAAGGCTCAACATGTACTCAAATATTAGTTGGCCGATGACATTTCAAACAAAACGACCTGCAAAAACTTGTTGCAATTACAAACTATATTAATCGTACTCTACATATTTAACTGAAGTCGGTAGCAAAAAGAAAAATTTAGTTCAAATCAAGCGAAATACATTATGATAATTTAGACAGTTTAACAAAAAAAAACTTGACTAGATTTACCAAGTGACTATTAAAGAGACTTCTATTCAAGCGCCCATCATTTAAACACGTCAGCGTACAAAATTGTATCACGTAACTTTAGAGGGGGAGCCCTTAAGACCAATTCACACGGGCGATTTTCGATGCGATTTTTCTCATGTTGAACGATGTGATAGAGTGGATAACTGGCGAATATATACTTGGTCCAACAATTTTGCTAATGCACTCGCCAGTCAACGTACTCGATCACATACACTAAAAGGAGAAAAATCGCAGCAAAAATCGCCCGTGTGAACTGGCCTTTTGAAATGTCTCTTTTATAGCATAGCTACAGCTGTGAACTCGTAAGTCTCTTAAAGACGCTGATTTTTCCAAACAAACAAACTTGTACAAAGCAACTCACCAACTGATCTATGGCCTGTTGAGCATCACGTAATAAAGCTTTAGCATTCTTCAAGTCTTGTTTATATCTCTTGCCGGAGCTACTATGTTCATGAAGATGTTCCACTTGATTACGGAGATCCATCAACTTTCGTTCACTTTCGTTTCTTGCTTTCACAGCTTGGGATAATTCGTGATGTTCATCTTCCACCTGAGCCTCGAGTGTTTTGATCTGCAGTAACATAAAGAGTAGATACGTTATGTAACTCACATGAATGTGATCGCAAAAAACAGGCCAATTCTTTTTTAAGCCTGTTTTCCACTAGGCGGAATTTTCTGTGCGGAAAATAAATCTAGAAACGTGATTGGTTCACTCTGCGGAGAAATTTATTGCTAGCCAATCAGCTTGGTAGATTTATATTCCGCATGTAAAATTCTGCCTAGTGGAAAAAAGGCTTAATGCTGCATTTTGCAGCGCGTAGTAGAAAAATATACAAAATTCGCAGGGCTATATTTTCCACATTTTACAACATTTTGCGACCAAACTTTGCAAATTTACTCATTTTAGGATGCGCTTTTAAGTTGTGGGGAGATGAATTTAGTTCTTCTCGTCATGGTCAAACTTTGATCGATAGCTGCAATTGCTCGTTCAATAAGTTTTATGAAATAAAAAAGCTACTAAATATAGTTATATTTAAAAAAAGAAGACCTTTAAAAGGTCTTATTTCTCGGAGGACGTCTTACAGAGGATTGCTTAATGGTACTGCTCTAAGTTTTTGTATAGTTCTTGCACTTTTCAACTATCCCTGAATATATTGTCTGCAAAGTGAAGCCCCTATGCAGGATATCTAGGGATATGAGTACCTTTCTGACGTAGCTCGATTTCATTTCTTCCATGTCTTCGTCCTTTCTATCTGATTCCTTTTGAACACGTTTTTTTGTTTGCTCAATTTCCATTTCAAGCTTAAGTTTGGCCTGGAAAAGCATTTCAAAACATTATTCTCAAACTCATTCATAATTCATGAACCGCAAACAAAATCAGTTCCGCAAAGGAGGGTTTAAAATCGGAGGAGGGAATGACAAAAATTTAAGCCAAATTCAACCCTGATCTTCACGCATAAGTCGCCTTCGTTTGAGAAGCAAATTCAAACATTCGTAAAGGGGACTTCCTTTGAACAAATCAAATTTCGTTAAAAATATTCGGCTTTGCCTCTCTGGTTTTGGAAATAGAAGGAAGTCTTTCCGCTTATGTTTAAATGACTACGTGGCAATGGCTATGCAAAACATCGCCTATAGAAACTTATACATACGTGTTCCAATAACTGGATTTGTCCAGCTTGTTCATCTAATTCCTCTTCCTGTTCTTCAAGTTTTTTTTCAAGTTGCCGTTGACTACCTGCCATTTGTACAAACTGAAAAAGAACACAAAGAATACTAAAATGTCAACAATGATAATATGACGATTGAAGTCAAAATAGAGAGGTTAAGATTTTATGATTTCTTGTAACGTGTACGGGTGTTTTGATTATTCCTCTTGACTTTCCGCGATGCCCGCACGTCTACCGAAATTTAACCTCTACATTCTTTTGTACGAAATTATATTCTGTAACATATCCAAATGAAATGTAAAAATAAGCACAGAGACGTTTGCAAAATATTAGAGAGTTTTAGATTGACGTTTACGGCGAACCGCTAACTGCTGACGGCAAACAGTTAGTCACATTGTATTGTAGTGTCAACAGTTTTGTAGAGCGAAGTTGCGAAATCACGTTTCATTTCATTATATAGGTTCCCGTAACATCGAACAACTGACATAGTTGACTTTAAAATGCGACTTAAACTTTGCCGTTTGCCGCCAGCAGTTCGCCGTAAACGTCAATCTTAAACTCTCTATTGTGACAAAAATAACGCTACCCGCATCCGTTACACTAGAACGGAGTACCTTAACCTCTCTATTTCGATGAGACGAACTGGGGTACATCAATATTTTCGCACGTCTTCCTTTTTATACAAAGAGTCGAATTTACAATACAATACGAGTAAAACTTGTAAAAGAACTGGATTTAGACATCTAATCTACAAGGTTTTGAAACATGAGTTTTGCATGGCAAAAGAGCTAAGCACTATCACCACAGATTAGAGACTAACAGATGTCCGACTTATTCTTCAAGCCTATGAGTTTGGCGTAGGCGGCCGCCATTCACCTAGAAAGTGCCCTAAACAGAGACCGTCACCCCCCCGGGCGCCATTTTCAAAATGATTTGTTTAGGGGGGTAAATGCCTTTCTGTAAGGCACTTGCTAGGTTAATGGCCGCCATTAAAATCGCAGGAAAATCGACTTACGCAATTTTGGGGCAGTCGGACATCTGTTAGTCTCTCATCTGTGCTATTTACAGCAGGTAATTTCTATACCTTCGCATCCCCTTTGTTCTTTCCTAGATCACTAAGATCCATTTCCAACCGTTCTTTTTCGCTTCTCATATCTGACAATTTCTGTTTATAACGCTAAAAAGTGATGCAAAATGGCGAAATTTGAAAATAAGACCAAGTGCGCGCTTGGGGCAAACTCGGGGCGCCATGAGAGAATGGAATGAACTGTAAAATTTGAAATTCTACCTCCACTTCTTGCTCAAGATGTATTCTCTCAGAAACACTCAAATCTTTTTCACGAATTGCTTTTTCTTTTAAACTTCTCTCGAGCTTTGTTTCTTCTTGTACGCGAGTTAAATCCGTATCAAACCTAGAAAATAAGCCAAACTTCAATAGAGCCGTTATAATCTTATATGTACTTAAGACTTAATGCTACTACAATAGCGGCTTCAGTAAGTTAAACAAAGTAGCGAATGACTGTGAAATTCAGAAGTTAATACCCTTTTGACCTTTCTATAAAGAAATTCATGTCACATTCGTTTTGTCATAAGTTCATAACTACATCGAAACATGTTGGCCTAACAATTCTCCTTACACTCTGAAGTCATAAAACCGTCTTTATACAAACGAAATGGTACAGAATATTGCACAACAAAATATATTCAACAATTCACGTCGCACACACACAACTTTTATAACAATTTTCTACGGTATATTACGAAAAAAGCATTTTCCTAAAATATATTATATATAAAAGTCGAACCTGGCCAAAATGACACCGCATTGAGCCATAATTCTTCAGAAAACGTCCACACTTTATTCATTCAACAAAAACTATTGTATCTGTCTTTTGTGTTCAAATCATTAATCTCACGATATGAGAGGGTCTTAAAACGCGAATATTTCGAATAATTCAACAACCGGTGCATACTCCCACGCGTGGGGCAAACTGTGTGACGAAACACGAGAGTATTGTATTTCCTGAACTAAACGCCCTGGGGCGCTAGTTCATTTCGAGAAGCTTAAAATATAGATCCACTCCTTCGAGAGAGGCGCTTAATCAAGAGAGAGGCGTTTATTTGAAATGCACACTTTTGATGTTTAAAGCTCCTTACGAGTTCTTTTGCTTGGTAAAGCTTTTCTTTCATGCTTTTTGTTGACGTTAAAATGAGACAAATACTCTTTGAAAATTCGTGATGTTTACGTTCGGATATTTATAGCGAGTTTACGGCAACAAGGTAACGAATTACAAAAAAACAACAACTTAAAGCCGTACCTTCGCTGTTTCTTTTCGAGTTCAGCGTTTCTTGCCTGTGACTTTTCTAGCAGTAACTTCATATCTGCCATTTCACCCGACGTTCTGGCATTCTTGCGCTTTAAATTGTTGATTTCACGAAGCAATTCTTCATTGTGTGCGCCTTCATCTGAAAGCTTTAGAAAAAAAAATAATTCAGTACTACAGCAAATGATCAAAACTCGCTTCTCAGATATGAACGTAAATGAATTTAGTCCTAGGACCGACTGGATCAAAACACACATTGCACATTCCACAAGTGTAAACTCGAATTGAACTCTTGCCTAAAGTTCATGCAGTAAGTTCAGAACTTTCCCCAAAAATAGCTCGCTTGAATGAGCAATCTAAACTTGTCAAAATAACAAAATCCCACCCTTTTTTGATTTCAAAGTTGTTTTTAAACTAATCTTACCATTCTCTCAACTTGTCGTTTCTCTGAGCTCATCTTACACAATTCCTCATCAAGTTCCTCGACTTTCACGGAATTTTTTCTCCCTTCAAAATAATACAAAAACAACATCAGAATATTACCAAAAGAAATCTTCAGTTTAGGTTAATCTATGTTTAAACGTTGGTACCTGGTTCATCACCGCTGGGCATGGCCTGATCCATTGCAGCCTCAGTTGTCGTCACAGTTTCGGCACGAATGACGTCATGTCGTACTTGTACTGCCTTTTTGGCCTCTACTAGTTGCGACTAAAAAAGACAAAAGAAAGCTATAAGCTAAAGAAAACAGCAATGCTCTAGGATTACAGTAAACCTTGCATGGCAGTGAATGGCGGTCAAAGTTTGATCGAATTCAGATATCTTCCCCCTCTCATAAGAGCAAGCAAATTAAACTTATTCTAAATATTTCTGTGTTTTTCACGTCGTGTAAAACTAATACACGCATAACGGAAAGAGTTAGCATAATTTCTTCAAAACAAATGCGAGTTGACCGCTATCTGCTGTCTGTCGTCCGATACTTTTTAGCGGATCCCAATCTACACCAGCTAGCTACTTCTCAATATAATTCTATTGTTCCACCTTCAAATTTTCAATTTCCTTCTCAGCACTGATCCTCATTACTTGTTCTTCTTGCAAAATAGCAGCTCTACCATGACCAGATTCCCGTTCATCCTCCAGAATTCCAGATAACTCGGAAACCTAGAAATGGTAAATAGATAGAATCGTATACAGTTTCAATTTCCCTCCTCCTGACGGATGTGATTTAATGAGTGACGCGTAATCGATGCGTGGTTGGTGTTTAACAGCATTAAGAGTTCCAATACGTTTTCCTTGACTTGACTAATTCACATCTGTTAGGACGAGAAATTAGGGAGCAAAAGTACTTACTTTTTGTTGTAGACGTTGATTATCCTCCAATAAAGAAGCTTTCTCATTTTCAAGCTTTGCGATCCGCGATTTCAGTGAGCCGAGTTCGTCCTTTATAAAAGAGGATGAATTAAACATTACAATAATCAATAGCTAAATGATCAAACGTAAACTACAGATTTCAAAACTCACCGTTTTAGCTTTTAGTTCTTCTTCTGTACGATGAATATCAAGAAGAGGAACAATCTAGGAAAAGAATTGTTGCTATAATTAACACATCGCTCTATAACTGTATAATCTGTTTTCCTACTTACCTTAGTGTACATTCGCCACCATTCCCATTCACGAACGGCCAAAAACTGTCGAACATTTCTTTGAATGCATTTCATTGCTTTCTGTTGCACCTAAAACACAGAGAACAAAAATTTACTCTTTCGTCAGAGTTTTCGATACTAAAGTAATGATGCGGTGATGATTGTTGTAAAAGGATAATGGTGGTGATAATATGATAATCATAGTTATAAAGGGATAATGATGGTTATGAAAGGATAATGCTGGTTATGTCGGAATAATAATGGTTATAACGTGATAACGATAATTATAAAGGGATAATGATGGTTATGAAGGGACAAAGATGATTAAGATGGGGAAAATAGTGAGAAAACGTACTTTAAGTTCAGCGAGTTTCTTCCTAGCAAGGTAACCACGACAAAATGCTTGTAATTCAATAAGATTATCCGTGATTGTTTCATCTCTAGAATCTTCCAACTGAGCCAGAGTACCAGCACGAAGGAAAATCTAAAATATAATATACACACATTGCCATTTTACAACGAATGTCAGAGGACTATACAATCTTTTTTTTATATTCCTACCTGGGACAATCCAATCTTATAACTGCTCGGATCAATATCAAGCGCATCCAGTAAGCTTTCTGCAGCTTTCTTCTCGTCCAACACAGGCTGAGCTTGTCGACTTTCTGCAGAGGCCAGAATACTAAATCTGTGATGAAATTCACCAAATGTCATATGCTCTGGGTAACCTAAATAGATAAGATAGCAAATTAGAAAGCAAAGCATTCCAACAGCAGAGTTCATTCGCACTGAAGCGTCGTTGACAACTGGTCGAGAAACCTTTCCGCAAGAAAAAGATCATCTAGAAGCTCCCACCTTGCCTGTGAAGTCGAACGGCGTCTAACACTTGCGCTCGCTTTAGTTGATCTCTCAACAAAGGAACATCCATATTGGCTGCAGTGTTAGGGACTTTACTAGCCGATACTGGATCATTAAAGTCGTGTTTTCCAGCACAGGGCACAGGTAACATACAGCGAATGAAAAGAATATGAGTCTTGCGAATACAATCCAATACATTGTCCTGAAAATGGCAAAGAAAAATGTAATGAAAATCAAAACGACACCTGACTTGTCTTTAGTTATTAAGGTCAAGCACATATTCATGACATTTAAAACACTTGGACAAAAATAACATCGTTCTCAGAATATTATAAACACATACAATTCCTGACCCATATATATAGGCCTTTTAAGGCCCGTTTACAAGCGCGATTTTTGCTGCGATTTTTCTTCTCTTAGCGTATGCGAACGAGTAGGTTGACTGGCGAGTGCATTAGCAAAATTGTTAGACCAAGTATACACGCCAGTTGTCCACTTTTTCACATCGTTCAATACGAGAAATATTGCATCGAAAATTGCCCATGTAAGCGGGCTATTAAATCCGCGAACATGAAATTTTTCCATAAGAAGATATATTGCAATT
>JAOBYK010345689.1:0-17370 GCA_025434845.1 Phenganax subtilis | reverse complement strand
ATTTATTCCAGAAATTTGCAAGCCTTACTGAAGCCTTATGATTGGTTGAAGCCAGCTCCTGTTTGAAAATTTTCACTACCCCCGGAAAATGGAAAGGGGCGTGCTCGGGTTCGTAGGAACGTTTACGAGAGGCCTAGGGACTAGGCTGACAAAATTCTATGGAGTGAAAGACCTGGGATCGAGAAACCGATGACCAACACTCCATTTCATAGTCGCAAAATGTTGCAAAAAAGTTCTTATGGTTAATTATGATTATTTACTTCTCTACTCTGAATGCGCTGTTGAAAAATTGGGAAAATTAAATGGAAAAAGGAAAGTATATTTAACAAAAGGCAAAAAAAGCTTTCTCTTACCAGGAGTGGGGTTCGAACCCACGCGTGCAATCGCACATTGGAACTTAAGTCCAACGCCTTAACCACTCGGCCATCCTGGTGTCACATGGGCACGTGGTCAAAATGCCAAATTTAACGCACGCCGATTTATTTACTGCTTCTTTAAAAAACTACGAACGCTTGGGAGATGATTTATCGTGAAATAAATAGCTATTTCTTCCGTTAACATCACGAAAACACTATTTTCTAAAGTTGTTTCTCTATCTAATTCGAACTCTCTTTTAACAACTCAATTTCGTTCCCAGGGCGTACTCGTTCCTGTCCCGATCACTGGTCCCGATGATACAATCAATTAAGCCTGCATTCAGGCGACAAATTGCTCTTGGCGAAAAGTGGGTCTGGAAGTTTGACGCGAGTTGTTGTACGTTTGCTACGAAACACGTTAAAACTGTGTTTTTTGCATCACAAAGCGTTCTGATTAAATGATATTTTAACAATCATAATACGAAACAAACAACCTACGCATTTTCACGTACTGTCAAATAACAATTATATTCCAGGTCTTTGAAGCTTATCAAGCTTACAGAGATCACCTTCTTCCATTGATTAGCGGTCTTGGGTAGATCTACTACAACTTAGTACGTCTTTCTCAACGGTAAAAAAAGACATTAAATTAAGCACCTGCCTTGAACTTCCTTTAAAAAGCATAAATATTAATTCTCGTCATTATTAATGCCATTGGCGAAGATGGGATTAATATGATCCAGATAAAACTAGGTAAACAGTTTGCAGCTTAAAAATTGTACTCGAAAAACAGCAATAGAAAACACGTTTTTTGAGCACAAATTGTCTAGGGGGGAACTATTCCATTAGAAGAAAGAGATGAAATTGAAACTTTTCAGCTGTCTTGGACAAGTGGATTTGATGATGAAAAAGTAAGTTATAAATGAAGATCTTACGTAGTTTTGTTGTGTATCAAATGTATCAAATTGTTGTATCTTTAAAATTCAACAGGAACTGTAATTCTTTAACATACTGGCAGCACACTGGGAGATGAGACGGTTTTAATCAAATCTCATTCATTAATTTTCTTATATATCAATTTTTAATAGTTAAAAACTTTTTTAGGACAGAAATGGAAGGCAAGGCACTAGTACGCCTTAAATTCAAAAGTTATGAAATTAACCGAAACATATTTGCAAATTTTGAGTAGAAAAGAACAGATACAAATTGTTGAAATTACAAACTGTAAAATGTTTTTCGAAAATGGTTTTATCCTATTTGCCGGGTAACGCATATGACGTAAATGATGACGTTTTGTTTTAGCAAAGAAAAACGTGCTTAAATCATACAAGGAAATCGATTCTGGAAACAGTTTCAAGCTAACGAATAAAATTTAATCATGCAGTTTTTTCGCCTTTGTTCCAGCACATATGTTGCTAAAGTTAGCACTTCAATTAGCAAGGAATAGTGAATGAAAATGCCACCCTTGTCTGATTAGGACGGAACAATGCACTAACCGGCGATTTTATTTCGAAAACACGTTTTGTATAATAGATGAACTCAAAACACCTCAAAATATGAAGCCGTTTTCCTCTTAGCAAATAACCTTGAATTCCAAACTGTTTTCCTTTGTATTTCGTAAGTTATTCGTTCCAATTACAGGTGATGAAATAATGAAATTCAGAGTTTCCGTGACTGTAAATATTGTATTGATAATTAAAGGTGAGGTGATAACAAGCTGTAGGTGAAACAATTGTACACGTAGGGCAATTTGCACCATAGCTGTTACAATTAACATCTCTTTTCAAAAACTTTACAAAGAAAAAACACACTATGTAGCCTTGTAGCGCTCTGGCCTTTAGTCAATGTAGTTCTAATGTAAAGCTATTGAGGTCATCATTGGGTCATCACAGTGGAGACAACAGCGCAATATATAGTCGGTATTAATTACAACAAGCGAAGTTATTGAAGACGGAATTCACATCACAAGTTCCAACTCGTGCCGGTTAGCAAACCTTGAAAGAAGCATTACCGGTTGTTTTAAACTAGATATATCAATATGGTCACCGTAGGATCAATGAATAATTGAATTGTAATATAAAAATATCAACAAGATCTGAAGATAAGGTAAACATACGAACAATCGGATCGGGAAATCATATACCTCAAATTAAAGGTTGGTATTTTGAAAATGCGCAATTTTTTAAAAAAGCAAAGATGTCCTTTTTCTCACAGTTCGTAGAATCAACAAGAGCATTTCTCTTCCTTTATCTGCGAGTAAGATGATTCACATTGTCAATAAAAATCAAATTGTACTAATACTCTTTCAACATTGTCATATTTATATAAGATTTCTTATGTAGCTTAGGAACAATAGACATTATAAACAACTATGGTATACAATGTAATGTAGGTTGCGAGCGTTCTGTAAACGTGCGCCCGTATTAAAGCATGGATCTATTTTTCTAAATTTGTATGTATATCTCAAAAACTGAAATTTCATGTTAAACAACATTTGAAGAAGTTTCGGTATACAAGACCCAGGTGATAAGAAGTGATGAAAAGCTGTCTGAAAATGCAAAAAATTGGCTATCAGTAGCTAATATATAGTAAAACAATATAACACTGCGGATATAACTGAGAAGCTTATTCTGTGTACCGAAAGCCTGTATTGAAATTTACATGATCAGCGTGGCCTCATCCGCGTGAGTATACTTTGAATTAACCAAAATGAAGTGACAGCGCGTCTTTGAAAGGCGTTTCTACTGTCACACACTTTGTGCATTTGATCAAAGTATACTTCGATCACAGAAACTGTTTTAGTATGAACCAGTGTTACATCATAAAAGAACTACTCTTTTACGTAGGTGACTACAGGGATGGTAATTCCAGAAGCTTCAAACTACCATACGTGGGGCGACGGTAAAATGGTCATTCTAGCCTACACAACAATCATCACCGTTGGTGGTCTCCTTGGCAACAGTCTAGTCATCTTTCTCTTCTCATATTACAAATCTCTACGAACTGTCACCAACAATTTCGTTGTGAATCTTGCAGCTTGTAACTTGGCTCTTGCTCTTTTGGACTTAAGCTTCTCGTTACCAGCTTTATTCGCATCTGATTGGGTGTTTGGTGACATCATAGCAGTATTGTATGCGTTCTGTTATTTCGTACTCGTCAGCGTTTCCATGGTGATGTTGGCCATCATCGCCGTCGATAGGCATTACGTGATTTCTCGCCCCAAACTCCGCGCGCGGATTTCGGGCACAAAATCTTTGCTGGTCATTTTAGTAGCGTATATATACACTCTAGCAATCGCATCGCCAATTCTATATGCACCCGCAGCCCTCGAGGTTAAAATGTATGTCAGCGGTTGTTATACCGACTTCATTCCGACGTCCAACTTCGGTACTGCTTCGTACGCATTCGTTGTGCTCTTGTTACTCTACGTAGCTCCTCTAACCACAATGGTGTATTTCTATTGGAGAATTTACAAAATCTTAAGAGACCGCCGGAAAAATCAGCTTGTAAACGGAAGACCACGCGAGGGAGCCACGATACGCACGAAGCCAAGCGAGGGAACCACAATACGTGTCGATAAAGACAACAAACGAGTACGTCCCTCGAGTACGTACACGACACGTAACACGCCAGTGAAGACACTTCGAGTCATCGTCGTACTTGTTATTTTGTTTCTGGTAACTTGGACGCCATATATGATCACTATCATTGCACGAGCATTTAATGCAAAAGACATTTTCAATGACAAAGTCAAAGAGATTGCAATACTGCTCTCAAAATCAGTCGTAATTATAAATCCGACAGTATACGCCTTTGTTAACCATCGCTTTCAAAAATGCTTTGCAAAGTTATTTTGCGGAGCGCAAGTTGTGATAGGAGCGACCACGTGTACTGAGAACTCCATAGATTTTGGCTTCACGAGGCACTCTCGTGGATCCACGCATGAATGTCGCAGACACACGCGACACACACGATCGCGACTGAGCTCAACACCAGATGTTTTTACCTCACCAGAACAATTTATTCCCGCAAGAAAATCTGGTCTACGGCATTCGTACTCAGATGGCCAACTGGGCAAACAGGCGTGTATTGAAGAACGTACTGAGGAAACTGGGGAGGATTATAAATCCCGAAATACGGATAAAGATAGATTCTTAAAACTTGGCTTAAACAATCAGTCTGGTCAGCGGAATGGAAATTGGGACATTTATGTAACATCGTTTTAAAATTGAAATATGTAAAACACACACTAAATTTAGGTGACTATACTATTCAAATTTAAGGGAGAAAGAAAAATATATATTATAATGCGGTGTACCTTCATTTTAGTAGTTCAATTCAGCTTGTTTGAATTTCCATCCATTTCTAGTCATATTTATAAAATCCTTCACCAGATTTTCGTCCCAATTTTCCATTAGCCACTAGGTCATTCAGTTTCTCAATTGGTTCAAATAATGGATTATCCGGAAACTTCTCATGCCAACCTGGGACAAAAACACAAAATTAAAGAGCTTTAAAATTTGTTTCACAAGTACCGTATTTACTCGTTTGAGCGCCGCCCTCGATTGAGCGCCGCCCCCGAAGAAGCACAGCATCTAAAACACTGAAAATTTAAAGAGCGCCGCGGCGCTCAAACGAGTAAATACGGTAATGTGAAGCGTGGGTTGCATAGATTGTCCCGTAATTCATCATTCCTTGATAAGTACAATTTTCTTTTTCTTATCTATTGGAAATCATTTTCTGTTTTGTTGATCACCAATACTGGATGGGAAACCATCATTGACAACTAACGATATGGGAAATCCAAGCCTTTAAAGTACATGTCATTTGCTTTACATCAAAATGAGGCTTAAACATGTATCAGAATGAGGCTCAATGAAATCAGGCTTACCATCAATGATAAATTTGGTAGTATCCAACCCAACGTAGTCTGTAAGCTCAAATGGGCCCATAGGATATCCTAAGGATTGATGAAAATACAGGATAAAATATGGCTGTAACTGGACGGACAAAGTTATCAAAATGAATGAATATAATGAGCTTAGTTTAGGTTTCTTTCTGTAGTAACCCTAGATCAATAAGTAGAGTTGTTTCATACCTGCACCAAGTTTCATGGCTGTGTCTATATCTTCAGCAGAAGCGTCTCCTAATATTCAAGAAAAAGTAAACAAATTTCAAAAAACTAAACAAAACTTATAAAGTCTACACATCACGACCAATGATAAAACAAAACCAAAAAGAATAACGTAAATGCTCACCTCTTTCAAATAATCGGACAGCTTCCACCATGTAGGGTACTAGCAAACGATTCACGATAAAACCTGGAGTATCCTGAAAAAACCCAGAAGTATAGTTGCATGGCAAAGCACTAAACTACCATGTTTCTCTGTTTTATTATTATTAATACCTTGCATGAGACAGGAGTCTTCTTTAAATTTTTACTAAACTCCATTAATTTGTTGAATGTTTCATCACTAGTTTCTGTGATTCTGATCACCTGAGAAGAATAGACAAAGACCAGATGTTTCAAATACAAAACACATAAAAAGACTTCAAATATGATATTCACTCTTTCACACCTCAACCAAAGCCATCATTGGAACAGGATTGAAAAAATGCAAACCACCAAATCTATCTTTCCTTTGCGTTACTTCAGAAATCTCAGAAATAGATAGCGACGATGTGTTTGAAGCAAAGATTGTGTGGCTGAAACAATAACATAGAAGATTAACAGCAAGAAAGATGGAGCTATCCAAGTTTGATCAAGTTTTTAATTCCCAACAACCTGGGAGCTCTTTTGTCCAACTCTGAGAACAGTTTATGCTTAACGTCCATGTCTTCTACAATTGCTTCAATGACGAGATCACAATTAGACACAGCTTCTCCTGCATCAACTGAAGTGCAAATACGAGACATGGTGTCCGTCACAAATTTTTCACCACCCTAAGAAAAAAGACAGCATTGTCTTGCGAATCGAGTAGTACAGTGTAAACACAGCCCTATAGTATGTTTATACCTGGGCATCATCTTTAAATTTCTTCTTTACAACCCTTTGTAAACTTTTCTCGATAGACGCCATAGCCTTGACTAGAATATCATTTGTTTGATCAACTAATACCACGTAATGATTTGTAGTTGCTGCGACCTGTAAGAAAACGGCAATTTTTATGACTTTAGGCATCAAGGAGACACTTTTACCTCTTAATTGATGAACAAAGCACTGGCCATATTCTCTGGTCCACCCAATTGCTTTGTGTTCAGGGGTGACTTTTTGAGAAATATTGTGCAGTCCTTGTAACTAATTTTTGAACAAATTCTAATTTAAGAGCCTATAATTCACATCTGCATGATAGTTTCTTTCTTTATAAATAAAAAGAGATGAAAGGCAACACACCTGAGCTATTCCAGAACCCATTAAACCACTACCAACGACGGTGACATTTTTCACTGCAGAGAATCTCTCCGAACTCGAGCTAAAACAAGCAGCCAAAGCAGGGAAAACAACTTTCTTTAATGATACAAACTGTTGGGTCGCTCGTAACGAAAGCATAGTTATATCTTCCCGTTTTCTTCCCTTCTGCCTGCGTTTCAGGCTTTCAGCTCTTGCACCTTCCACGCAGTGAAATGTAAATATATCTGGAACGCTAAGTCAGGGGGGGAAATTGAAGCCAACTTTGTGCTCATTTTGCAGGTAGACCCAGTCCTTTTAAAAATTTTTTTCAAAAAATAGCATTTTTATATCCAGAAAGACTGGAACTTAATTCGTGCATTAGTTTTGTAAAATGCATGTAAACTTAAAGAGTGACAGTTAAATTTATATAATATGAAATAAAATTTGACAAAAATTGTACAGTTATCGAAAAAAGTTGAAACAAACACGAAACTTACAAAAAGTCCGCGCGATTTTTGCCGTAATTTCTGCGTTTTTGAAAGTTTGGGATACACTTAAATGTTTAAACCACCAAAATAGGATAGTTCTATGTTAAATACACTTATTTTCAAAGTTTCACCAAAATTGAGCTATTAGCCAAAGAGAAAATAGTGTTTTTATAGTGTAAACACATATAGCCAATACAAAAAAATGTGGTCTTTTCCGGGGGGAGATGACAAAATGCTAGTGATCCGGCTGGCTTCATCCAATCATAGGCACTTTCTTATGGAGTTATCGTTCCAGTTGATATTACAGTTCACTGCTTCCATGCAGTGTCTCCACAATGGAATTGCAAAATTTCGTGTGGTCTGTGTGAAATTTCCTGCAAGCAACCTTGGTTTTTCTTGAAAATTTCTCATATTTTTTTAATGTTTCTTTTTGCTGTTAGAATGTATTTCTTTGTAAGGTTAAGGCAAAAAAGTGCCCAATTTTTTAATTAATCAGGACTGAGAATCCTAACACTGTTTTATATATTGTAGCGAAAAGTAGCGAAACACCTCTACAGCTCTTCTACGTTCTAGTATTTTACAATACGCCACAGTTTACATAAGTGGGCATAATTATGCTGATACTCAGTCTGATACTATCATAGTCCGGTGTAAAATATGGATATCCAATAATAACAGTTAATTAGTCTGGTTTTCAGTTCTTATCAATAAAGTCATCAATATTGGTCAGCAGCCAACTTCATAAGCAAACACTCTGATACTTTCGCCCATCTTGGACCACCCTTTTTGACGCCAAGCCAGCAGTCCAGATGTATATATGTCAGTGGTTTTTGTCTTTTTGACTTTTTTTATTTTTACGACTCCGTGTTGCCTGATCGAAGAGCCCAATTTTAGGGTATGCATTAGCCAAAAAAGGTTATGCAACAAACAAGATCATGTTTGAGCTCAGAAATGCAAATCACTACTACAACTAGCAGTTTAGCAACTATTAAAATATATAAGTTGACATCAATTCGAAGAAATTCCTTAGATTTCCTGAATTTTGGCAGATTTCTTGAATTTTCCTTCATCCTGAATTTTTTCCTTTTCGATAGTAAAATTTCTTGCAATCAGGAAATTTCCTGCAATGTGGAAACGCTGCTTCCACGTTCAAAAGTCCAAACTCCAGAGCGTAAAAAATATCCAGTAATTTTTAGCGAAATATTTTGTACCCAACAATGAATTAACAATGGATGATTAGGTTTCGGTTAGATTTATTTACGATTACGATTAGTCTAATCAAGCGCTAGAATTGTAATTAGAAACAAATCCTCTATATCCTCTACGATATCGATAAATATATTAAATATTATAATATCAATCATATAATTTTACAAGAATACTGCAAATCCGAGTGTCCTTAGTGGTGTTCATACATTGCTTATTTGTTGTCTGTATAACTTGAAATACCCCTTGAGTTGTCAGTACTGTGGAAATGCGCTTTAACAACTTCTGTCAGTTCGATCAGATCTATCCTAACTCCGTCAATATAAATCAATTTCCAGTCAATATTAGTAAGTTTCCGTCACTTCATACGCATATCGTTTATCAACGAAATATTATTTCTTGCAGTAAAATTCACAAGAAAAAATAACGCCTGTTACTTTTAAAATTCTTTACTCCACTTTATTGGTTCTTTGCTCTGATCACATGATCATACCTCATTTTGACTGGTCAGTTGAATTCTCACGGAATCACATACCTCAATGTCATTGGACGGCTAGATTCACGTGATAATGTATCACAATTTGATTGGATACCTAGATACCTGAGCGTTGTGTCACCTTGATTTTGCAGGAATATGTAGCTTCGTGTAGCATGAGAAACACACTCGCACTGGACTACGAATGCCTAGGTTGGGTATCCGGGATTGAAAGTCACTGCACCTAGATATAAAATCGAGAAAATGAGGAAGCAGTACGTGCGTCTTTTACATCTGGGACCTGGGTTTGATTTGGGTGTAAAGTACATGCAATTGTCTTACAATTTCATGTCAGTCACATGTTAAAATAATGCCTTTAGCTTGACTCTGGGAAACACAACAGATTTCTTCCAAGTACTCCAGTTTCCTCTCTTGTATTAATAAGAGATGACTTTTAGTTTACAACTAACAGAGAAAGAAGCCTACTTTGAACAAAACAGTCTTCCGCAGTTACGACAATGGTGTTTCCGCTCTCTGAGAGTAAATTTTACATGGCATGCTGTACAGTTGTCACTGCTTTCATCTTTCACCCAATGGTCAGCGATACGACCTGAACAAGAGAAGAGATAATAGGACAATATAAAGATATTTCCAGTTCTAGGTAGTTTGCATAATATTGTACACACCTGCGGTATCACTGACCGACCAGCTATAGACACGACCTCGCGCATCACCCACGTACAATTTCTTGTGGTCTCTAAATGAAACAAATTTGAACAATCTAGAGTTCACTTCCTTCGCATAGCTTCATCTCAACTTAGCTGGTCATCATACTTGGATATAAGCATTGCGGTCACAGCTGCTGGCATGCGGTTATCTTCACGAGCAAATGCAGTATGCATGGTCAGCTGAGATCTCATCACCAGTCTTCTTTTCCACACAGCTGAAACGAGAAAACAATATTGACTTCAATGGTGCTAGATTCATCAGATTCTCCAACGAACTTCATGTAATACCAACGAACCTTGCTCAACGGGTTTCTCCTTTGATTCAGATAGAGGCTCTGCATCGCTTATTATGACGTAATCTTCAGATGGACTGAAACTACTTGGTCTAATCACTGAATCAGGAATAGTTAGTTCATTCTCGTATGCTGGAGGCTTGCCTCGCATATCATTTGTCTGTGCTGACTCAGCATCTTCTAAGAAGGAATTTCTGGGAAGCACTTCTGAAGCTAACAAAATAGAATCACACTGAAACCACTTTTCTATTGCGTAACATTTTAAAGAGATAACTCCTGCATATTACAGTACCTTTTTCTATAATGTCGCCGTGCGATTTGCAGGGTTTTGCGTTCTCATCAAAGAATTCTACACTCCACATCTGAAGAAACAGAAACACTGAGACTCAAACTCAAATTCGTAATATTATATTCTAATATATATTCTAAGATATATTCTAATATACATAATATATATTCTAATATATTCTAACATATAATATTAGATATTCTAATATAATATATTCTAATAATACACACGTATATTCTAATGTATAATATATATGATGTATATTCTAATATATTTCTACAATATACTTCATTCTAGTGTAAAATATGAATGATTGAACCTTGACTACTCCATCTTGGTCCCCAGTTAATATTACGTCTTCATCCCATTCAGATACCTAAACAAAAGTAAAGAGAATGTGAGAAAACAATTGTTAAGATCATTACAGCACATACGGAGAAAAGTTTTCTAGTAATCTCAGCGGTGAATACCTCTGACATTAAACAGCAGTGAATGGGATTTGAAGGTCTTAATGACGTATTCTCTTCGACAATCAGCTGACCATTTACTGACCATAAATATAAATATGTGCCAGCACAAGTGACTATATCACCCTGGAGAATATAATACGTAATATGTGACGAACTAAGCGATATTTACACATTACATGTAATGGAAAAATCAATATTCAAAAAGATATACTATACTCACAGTTAGATTGTTTATGGAGATTGTTGAAATGGCTGAGATATGTCCACGAAGTTGTCGGACGTAGGTCAGTTTATTTAAATCCCAAATAATGCAAGTCATATCCTAGAAGAATAAAAGTTGCGTTGAAATAATGTTCTTCGAGTAATCTTCATTAAATTTGAAGCGAGAGATCGTATATGTATGCGCATATGAATGTGGTAGTACAAATCTTCTAAAACTTTAAGATTATCTAGTGTTGATAAAAATGAAAATCTACTATCCACCAAGAAGACATCGATTTGACCAGAATCCTTTAGGTTCTAAATCGTTTAAAGTGGCTGTTCAGGAATTTTGCCTGAACAGCATCAAAATACAAATGATCAGTGTTCTGAAGCACAATGTTCATGGCTTCCAGGCGACGTGGCTTTTGATATTTTTATAAAGGATAAAAATTATTCGCGCAAGGATCATGTTAAAGTGGACGTGCCGCAATCTTTTTTATTTCAGTCAATCACCTCAGAGCCACTGACAATCAAGTTGTATGAGCTTGAAACAGCAAGACACGTTACAGGTTGTAGATGACCGTATAAAATCTAAACAAAAGAAAGAAATCTCAGGCTTGTACAACCTGGCTCCAACTCAATATATCTTCATTAAGACTAAGTGCATACGGTAACGTTTTTGAGCGTATTCGTTTGTGTTTTCACGCAAAAAAGGATCCCAACACTAGCAATTTAGAACAGAGCTGCAGCTAATTCAATATATCGAAAGTATTTTCCCTTGGAAAGCCTTAACTAAGCGTTAAAACAATAAACGAGACACAAACGTTTTTGGAAACGCTTGAAAATGGCTCCCGTGTGCACGTAGCCTAACCTGGACTTATATCTGACCTCATGTATAGACAGTTGTGGTCTCTTCTCCTTGTTTTCGCGATCAACTATCCACACATAGACAAGCTGAAAGATAATGAAAAATAAACTAAGGGATCAGTTATCCCTGCCGTTTACTTCAACTCCCAACGACATTGAACTTAAGCCTTTTGCATTATAAGTAACATAGCTCACAGTATTTTTCCCGCCAGTAATGAGGGTTCTAGAATCAGGACAAGCCGCACAAAGAATCTGACCAACTTGACAATCTTCCACAACAGCGATGATTTTATCGCCATCCAGTTGTCCAACTCTTATACTGAGATCACCGTATCCCCAGGCCACATATTGGTTACACGGTGGAGGAAACATAGTCTAAACAAAAGTAGAAATTCTAGCTTACAATAGCTCATTACATCACTGGCGAGTGCAAAAATATCTTTCACTTTTGTGACTTGAGTTTACTGATTATAATATTATCTCAGTCCCTTGAGAAAAGAATGCTTTCGATTTGATTCTCAAAGCACCGCAAGTTTTCTTCAGGTATTTCAGTTTCTTACTAGAGTAACACAGGTGAATAGAGACTTACATGATTTTTCTTCACAGCCAGAATTCCTTTATCAGATTGAACAATCTGTCCAACTGGACCTTTAATTTCTAAAAAAAAAACTCATATAGAAAAATTATGACATCTACATGGGTCTTAAGAATCAACAAGTGAAAAAAATCACCTTTAACCGGCTGCGTGCTTGGCATCATTTTCGTGAAATTACTGAATAACCTGTCAGCATTGACGACAAACGAAACACCAGACTGTTCGTGGTCTTGAATAAGAAAAGCTTTCTTGCTTACATGAGGTTTCTTGAAGAGCTACAAAAGAGGAAAGTTTAGGTTTCCTTCTGTAACGACACTAAATCAATACAAGGAGAATACACTAAGTATTACCTGTCTTGGTGTTTGACCAAAGTTGTTAATGAATCCAATTTTAGCATTTCTTTTTACTGGGTCAGGTATATTTGAAATATCTGAAAATAGAAAGAAGACAAGTTCACTAGGTACATGCTAAAAGACGTTGTAAAAAATCGCAGCAAATTATAAGAGCTTACAAGGTAGCCAAATCTTCAGACCACCTATCTCCACTAACCATAAAAGTGTAATAGTAAGGACACAATAATTTTCAAGACAATTTAACTCAAATATACCAGCACTATCTGCATAAAACCAATGATGAAAAACATTCACAGCTTCTCTAGCAGCATCTCCTCGTTGTTTGTATCCAAATATCAGATCTATCCACAAATGTAGCCTGCTGCTCACATAGTCACACTCAAGTGCCTTACGATGAAGACGAATGAATTCCCTGGTATCCCCTTTTGCCCAAGGAGGTAGCACGACATCTCCAAGTACCACTCCATTTTGTTTCTGACCTAAAGCACAAAAATATTTCAAACAATATTGTGAATATAAACGATGAATGATGCAAGCACCATTGATACTGTAGACCAAGAGCAAATCCCAAGTAATTCTAGTTCACAAACTGATTCCTACCCAGATCAAATCTGTTTTCATTGAGAAGAAACTCCGGAAGATAAAAGAATTCAGGAATAAGCTCCTTTACATCTGCCATGTTGGTTTCTGAGGCAGAAAGCCAGGCGTCCTTCACTCCATGGAACATACGATCAGGCAGATCGAAATGGCCATCCTAGATATGACAAACAAAGACATTTCTAGATAAGCATCGTTTCTCTATGGTTGTAATTGTTTAACATGAAAACTCACTCTGTAGCAATAAACATTACAGAGATCATCAACCTTTTATTGATTAGCTATGGTCTTGATAGAGTTGTGTTGTTGTCATATTACCTGCAATCGTAGAAAATGCTGCGCAAAAGGCTCCATTCTTACTAAGTACGAAGCTACTACCATGGCTGATGAGTAATGAGTGGCGTAATGATATGCTGGGGTTTCGCCTGAGAAAAAAAAAAGAAACAGTAAAGTTTTTTCCCAAAGTAATCGTGTTATATTTGTACTGGATAGTTCCATCAGTTCTTCCATGAGATTCAGTAAGAGTCATCTCTTATTGATTCAGTAATACTACAAGAGGAAACTGAAACTACACTAAATATATTTATATCGGATAGTTCTTTCAATTCAAAAATGGTTTTCCTGGAGATCCAGCCGTCATCTTTCATTGATCAAGTGTTACTACTGGACGAAACCTAATCTTGCCTGTTGGGTCATCCCATTCACGATATCGTCTCTCAAAATCTTTCTTTCGTCCTTCAGTCTGTGCTCCCATTGGCTTAGACAAATCTCGAAATGAGGCTGGGTTATTCAAATCAAGTTCCTGGTCAAAAGATATTGAGCAAAATATTCAGTAGCGTTAAAATTGAATTGCTGGATCCAGTCCTTTAATCTCACCTCGCTGTCGTAGTCCGCAATGATCCATGGGAAGACAGGATATTGCATGAGGTCATTATATGATCGTCCAGATAACGTATTGAGATACATCAAATATTGGAAGTTAGAAATTTCACCTCTCTAAAATCGAAATAGTAAACTTGACCAAAGAACAAGTTTTCAAAATATCTACATGTAAACAGTCATGCTGAAATTCTTTCTACATTATTCAAAGGAACAAAAATGCTGTCTCATTGACAGAATGTGTTTCAAGTACCTCCCATTTTTGAGTCACGGATCTTTCGCCCATGATCGAATTGATAATTCCCAGGCTATGAAAAATAAAGACAGAAGTATATTGGTGAGTTCTCGGTGCTGTTTGAAACGTAGAGATTCTATTTATTGTATATTTGATTAAAAACATTTTATTCATATTAGAGTGATGTACCTTGTTTCAACTTCAGTGTCAGGCTTCTGTCCGGAGACATAGTCAAGTGGACTCGCTGGGATCATTGATAACATTCTAAACACACAAAAAGTCAAGAAAGATATTAGACAGAATAGGTTTTTGCAAAAAATTCTTCCACATTTGGTATCAAAATTACTTGTTGTACACTTTATCTCGAACAGATTTTGGGAAAACAAGCAGATGATTTCGTCCATCGCTAGAAAATACCTCTAAGGCAGTGTCCTGTGAAAAAAAAAAACAGGAACAAATGTGTTTTCTGGTGTTTACTTTACTCAGAGAAGGTTGCACCAGCTCAACATTTAGAGATTTTCTAACCTGCAAAAGATATCTTCGTTTTTGTACTTCCCGTACAGCTTCGTATGCCCAGGTAGTGCATCTGAAATGAATATTCAAATAAATCTTGAATACTACACGAAAGATTGATGGAGTTAAAACAAGAAAAAAAACACACACAAGACTTTTGTTATGTTTTTCTCACATCTTTTTAAAAGCCGAATTTCCTGAATCATGAGAACTTCTGGGTATAATAGGATCATGAGCACTAAACAAACAAGATGAAATGATTCGAGTTTTACAAAAATCGACGGCTTCCTTAAATAGTTTTTGCCATCTAACATCAGTCAATTTCTACAAAGAAAACGTCTTACTCAGCAGGAATGGAATCTATATCTTTAATTTCTTTGGTCGCCATTAAAGTGACACCATCAACAACGTAAAAATGAAATTGACCAAACAGAAATAATCCTTCAGCATGATCCAGTCCTTCAACACGAGCACAGCGAAACATTGAACGAATCTGAAGAAAAGAAAAACTTTTATTCTTCGCAAAGTGAACCGAGGGAAATTTTACAACTTTATTCACACGCCTCTTACCTTTTCCCCGGCTTCTAAAAGCTTCACTATAGTCTGATCTTCCATCTAAAAGAAATTACAAATTTTCCAGCGAATCTTCTTCACCGAAGTGAATACTTCCAACTTGACGTACTTCCACTTACATCATTATTTTCATTTTCTTCAACTTCTTCAAATTCCGTCACGCCGCCAGGGGTTTGGAACTCACTTACGGAACGTTCAACTGTTACGAAACACAATATTACTGATATTTTTATAATATCACGTACTCCAGGTAAATGATAAGCAATAACATACATTTATTTTCTGTTTTCATCTGAAGAGCACTGATTTTCTGATTCGATAACATAGCGTAGAGTCTACTGTCGAAACTCATAGGAATTTTGAATTTACAGGGCTGTGAGATAAAACAAAAATTGAAGAAACAATTGTAGCTGCATTTCAGTAAGTCCCACAAGGCAGGCAATGCTAAAAGAGCCCAACTATATAAGTGGACACGATCCTACTAAAACCGTGTACAAACAAACCTTCCCAGATTGCTTCGCTTCTGTTTTGTAACTGTAGTGCTCATAGAATCTGTCATTCTGACACATTTTCTTTCTCATTCGACAGGGGCCTGCAAAACACAACGACATGTATAAATCTTACCAGAGACTTTTTGTGAACAAAAATGTTCACTTACCCTCAACCATATCTAACATCCATTTATCGAGACGTGAATCTGATGGAGGCCCCCATAAACCTCGTTCTCGTGTCAAATCGTCTTCTCTCAGAGACCAATCTTGTGCCATGGATCTCTCGATTAGTTTGTAATTCTACACAAAAAAACAAGTTTCTATACAAAATCTGTGTCATTGTTTGTGATTTCTGGCAAGTGAATACAGTTGTCCGATCATAATATCATCTCAGTTACATTGTTTTGACGCCACTAAACGCCACAGGTTTTCTCGACATACTCCAGTTTCCACCTGTAGTAACACTGGATCGATAATAGATGACTCTTCCTGGATCTCTGGGAAGAACAGTTTAGAACAGATAGAACTATCCAGTATAAATATAGTTAGTTTAGTTTAGGTTTCCTCCTGTAGTAACACTGGATCAATAAGAGATGACTCTTCTCGGATCTCTGGGAAGAACAGTTTAGAACAGATAGAATTATCCAGTGTAAATCTTCTTAAAACTCACTTGTAAATAATTTCGGTATTGATGCAAAAATAACTTCTTTGCCAGTTCGATGTGCTGGTTTGTCCAAGTGTGATTGTCTGCAGTATTCGTGGCTTGCGGTAGATCAACGATCTTATCCTTCTTTTTAACAGTTGATCGAATAGCCAATCGCACAGATTTCTATTAACAGAATATCATAATATTACTTCAATATCAATTCATGTATGTTTAATATTACTTTTCTCCGAGATGAAAACACAAAGCCTTAAAAAAACTTCGGCTTAGCATTCATTACAAAAGTGTAAGCCGAAAAGTGAAGATACTCTTGGGTAAAAGTAAGTTTAAATTTGCCCGATTATGGATACACAATACTTCATCTTAACCTGAACTTTGGGACTTTCTGCTTTGAGTTTGATTTGTGAAAGATGAAAATTATCCCAGATTTTCTTTGCTGGCTCCAACAACAATGGTCTGAAAAATAACAAAAATTCATTATGAATACATATCTACACACAGAAAGCTAAAAAAGAGATCAATATATTTACCCAAGAGATTTAGGATCAAGATTCATGGTCTTAAAAGTAGTTTTGGAAATAGATCTGGAATAAGATAAAAATAAATGGACCAAAACTTATATCGAAAATGTAGACTGGAATAAAGAAATGCATTACTCAATCATAGGCTTTATAAAGAAATATTTTGTAGTTTAATGGTAAATGTG
>JAOBYK010345578.1:0-17378 GCA_025434845.1 Phenganax subtilis | reverse complement strand
GATCGTGAGCAATAGAATTTCTAGCGCACACAGACTGCATTGGGGCCTCACCGATGAAGTTGATTTTCTCCCCTCTCGTTGTTAGGGCATCAAAATCCACTGTTTCTAATTGGCAAAAGTTACGGAGAAAATGTCTCTTTCATTTTTGAGCGTCTTCAAACTTAGAAAAATCTGATATTAAGTTTTTAACAATGACACGCTGAAAAAATTAGACATTGCATGGTGGCAGAGTTTAATAGATAATAAAATTAACAAACACAGTCTCTAATACTAACACATCTCTTAATCCCGATACTTCTCTATAACAAATATATTTCAAATATAGGCACATCAGTTAAGCACCTGTTTATTTGATACAAACACGTACCCCCCTAATATAAACAGCTCTCATATGAATATCTTTCTAGTACAGACGTTTTCCCAAGTACGAATACTTTCTTCGATCAGCTTCCTACTTTACAGCCGCTAGTATTTCTAAAAAATAGCCTTTTCAATGCTGCTAGTTGGTTCAGTCCATTCTCAAACTCATTAATAATCCAAAACGCTCAGAACTTTGTCTATCCCTGATTTTCTCTTTAACTACAAGTTCGTTTGACAGGCAATACAGTATAAACACGAAAAATGTCTATTACCTGAGTCTAAAACACCTCAAAGTGCGCAAAAAAACTCGGCTAGTGCCTCATTTTTCAACACGCTTGTCGGTGTTTCAAACACCAGTACTATAACGCTTTCTCGTTTAATAAAAAATATTACTTCAATAATGTAAGTAGTCGTTGAAATAGCCGTGATCCTGATTTTTCAACTCCTTTCATAGTCATGGAATATAGTATGAGTTGCTATTGCAGTATTTCATCATGGGCTGAAAGAGAAGAGAGCCAGTCGGATAGGCTTGAGTCAATACGATTACAGAAAAACATAAGATCTTGAGCAGCAGGTCACACTATAGATAAGACACAAACTGCGATAACTGTGCATGGGCATGGGTCAAGTAACCACCTGAAAAACGCAAATCAAACTTCGAAGATACGAGCTCATGCTCTTCGTGGGGAAGTTAGTTATTTCTTAGATAGCTGCTTGACTCACAGTTACCGCAATTTGTTTCGTACCTATACACTGGATATAATAACGCTTAAGATTTCGCCGTTGTTTAGTTATAGGAAGTTTTTGCCATCTATGCAAAAACTGGCGTTAAACTATTCCGTGGGCGAAAATTATTTGGTCTAAAATTTCCATCATCTTGGCCGACAGGTGTAAACTGGGGAAGATTTTTTGATGTTTAATAACCGATAACACTTTTGTGTCTGAGGAATCATTGTATTTCTTTGGTAACTTTGTTTTATCACCGTGGTCTACAGGAAGGTTCGCTCACTTCAACAGTATTCGCATTTTTGCTTGCCCCCAACACCAAAATAAAGGGTGTGGCAAATAAATTTTAATCCAACTTTGGCACTCCATTCTGCATGAGTCACTCGGAAAACAAGAGCAATTTTTTAATATTTAGAAATATCAGGATTTTAGCTGTCAAATGACGTATTTTTCATAACATATGGGGGCAAATATGAGCACAATGAAAAAGCTTGGTCCAAATCCCATTCTTTCACCTCTGCGAATAAAATGATTGATAATCAACTTTCTTACGGAACTAAGGTTAGCCTCTAATTAACTACATATACAGTGTTCCTGCGCATGCTGCTCAAAGAAAAAGATGGTTCAACTCTTGATATAGAAAATAGAGCCAGTTTTTGACATGTTGTTGATCAATTGCGTTTTATTTTGTTGATCATCTCAAAAATTAGGAGCAGAGGTTAAAGAATGCAATTTTGACCAAGCGTTTTCATCGCGCTCTTATTTGCTCATTTTTGTTCCATTTGTTATGAAAAACATACCAGTCAACAGCCAAAACCCTCATCTTTCTAAATGTCAGAAAATTACTCTCGTTTACCAAGAAACACTAGCGTGCACAATGGCGTGCCAAAGTTTGATTACGTGTTTTTGAGACACTGTAACGTAGTATGATTTTTGCTGGAATATCATAACATTGTCTGGAAAAAATTTTCGACATTACCGAGGGAAAATTATTGAACAAAAGTATTTCAACGGCAACGTGCAGAGTGCCGTATGATTTTACAATATACAAATATATAAAACTTGTGGAAACACCATGTAAATCTATATGTGCAAAGATTTTGGTCCGTAAGCCCGGACCGTCATCGCAAATAAAACTTGTCGCAATCATGCTGTTACAAAATCAAATTTTGAATTAATCCTCTTCGAAATACTTGTGTTAATTGCGATCGTAAAATCTTTCATAAGTACGCCATAGTCTTTCATGCAATAATTTTCCACCTCGATACATACCGAAGATTTTCTCTAGATAGGTTTTCGCTAAATAGTGACATGTATTTTGCTTTCGTGGGCAAGCAAAAATGCGAATACCGCGGTAGACAAGCGCGATAAAACAAAATTACCAAACAAAAAGGCATACGCGGTTATTAAACATTAAAAAATCTTCCTGTATGTAAAATTATGACCAATACGCTAGTTTTGTCTAATTTCCCTGTGGCGTCTTGCCTTAGTCTACTGAATTATATCAATGTTATAGTGTCGGATTTCAGGGTAATGTGCAAAACCAGCAAGCGATCAAGCTTATATTTCGTGTAAAAACGACGGCGAGCGAGCATAAAAATATACATCGCCTATAACGCCACTGCTAAGACCAATTACTCTTTATAGTGTAATTATAATCTTGGAAGAAACCAGTTTACCTGTCGGCCAAGATGACGGAAATCTTAGACCAAATAATTTTCGCCCACGGAATAGTTTAACGCCGGTTCTCGCATAGATGGTAAAAACTTCCTATAACAAACAACGGTGAAATCTCAAGCGTTAACTTCCCAACGAAGAGCATGTGTGCTCGTGTCTTCGCAGTTCGGTTTGCGTTTTTCATTTGGTTACTTGCCCCATGTCCATGTACAGTTATCGCAGTTTGTCTCTTCTACTACCTATGCTGTGACCTGCCGCCCAAGATCTTATGTTTTCTTATAATCGTATTGACTCAAGCCTATCCATCCGACTGGCTCTCTTCTCTCTCAGCCCATGATGAAATACTGCAATAGCAACTCATACTATATTCCATCACTATGAAAGGAGTTGAAAAATCAGGATCACGGCTATTTCAACGACTACTTACATTATTGAAGTAATATTTCTTATTAAACGAGAAAGCGTTATAGTACTGGTGTTTGAAACACCGACAAGCGTGTTGAAAAATGAGGCACTAGCCGAGTTTTTTTGCACACTTTGAGGTGTTTTAGACTCAGGTAATAGACATTTTTCGTGTTTATACTGTATTGCCTGTCAAACGAACTTGTATTTAAAAAGAAAATCAGGGACAGACAAAGTTCTGAGCGTTTTGGATTATTAATGAGTTTGAGAATGGACTGAACCAACTACCTGCATTGAAAAGGCAGTTTTTAGAAATTGTAGCAGCGTTTTGAAGAGATTTTGAATCTGTCAAATTCTTTTCATACTCAATTGCTAGGTGTTTGAAGTCGTTTTAAAGTGAAGCAAAATGTCTTATTGCGTATGAGCTGCGGAAAAATCAATACGAATGACGCAAAATTGCCAAACATTAGAGTATAAGTACACTAGAATTATGCTAGTACTGAGAAGCTCTTCAAGGTCACACCATGCGACATTGCTGCCATTGCCTGTTATATTATTATTATTAGCAAATAGATCAGTGAGTCTTATATGCACGTGCCGCTATGCGCTGCAAAGCTTTCTTTTGTAATGTAGACTAATTAGGGCACCGCTAATTGACTTTTAAAACAAAAAGTAATTTATTCGTTTGAGTTACTCCTAAAACTTCCGAAAGCACTTAGCTAAACTGATTATTAAGCTATTTTTCAAAACATTGCTTTGTTTCATTTAAGTTTTCTTTTTTGGTATTAACGAGAGTACGAGTAAACGAATTTCGATGGTCACTAGACAGTCAAGTCAGCGATCTTCTCTACATCTTCCTCAGACACTGTCCAACCTATTAATAATAACATTAATATTACTATTAATAATAGAAATAACATTTACAACAAGAAATTGCATCAACTTTTCATATACCACACTCTTCCAAATCAAGTTCTTCTGGATATGAATAAATATGATCTGGTATACCACTTGGCAATTCAGTATTCTTCTGATGGCGCATTCTGTGGGTGTTCCAGATAGTGTTCTTGAAAGTGTTGAGCTCCTTTTGCATCAATGGGATTAGAAAAAAAGCTAGTATCGTCCTTCCAAATAAGTAGATCAAAATATATCTCAAAAATTATATCTTAATAAAAGATGGCAAATTTAAACTTTGCTAGCGTAATAAAATATTCTCGCCTGTCTTTCTCATTAAGGTGGCTCCCTAGAGTTTTATCTCCGGGGGTATTTTGATCGTATAGATGCGTAAATCTTAATGCCGAAATAATATTTTGGTCGCGAAACAAACGTTGAATATCTTGCGTTTCCTTCGGTGAATTTTTTTCATACTTTGCACAAAGAAAGTTTTTACTCTTTTAAACTTACACACTAAATTAAAAAAAAATTAATCGAAAGGAGTTTTCCACAGTAAATTTTCGCGAATTACTCAAAAATGTATCGATTTGATTTTTTTAAAATCTCGCAAATAAACAATTAAACCACCGGCAATCGATGTGCAAAATATGAAAAAAATTCACAGAAGGAAATGCAAGATATTCAACGTTTGTTTTGCGACCAAAATATTGTTTCGGCATTCAAATTTACTTGTTTATAAAATACCCCCGGAGATAAAACTCTAGGGAGCCACCTTAAACGGATCATAAATCTTCTAATTAGTGAGGAAATTGGGTAAAGAAAAGCTGAAAAATATCAGCCTCCCGTTGCGCTAGTTCAGTCAGATTGCATTGTCATTAGTTTTGTAATATTTATATAACTACCAATATATTGTACGTTTTTATACTGTAGAAACTGTTCAGGTGCTGCATTTGTTTCAGTTTTTGCTGCAGGAACTTGATTCTGATCTAGAATCTAAATGACACTTAAAATATTTTAAATTTAATTTCCCATAATTATCACTGATTACTCTGATATTTCTACACCCACGCTTTTGTTTTAGCTATATTACTCTGGTCGTGATGATACCATAGCGCTTAAGAGTTAAGCTAATAATGCATCTAAGTAAGCATATTTACCAACTTTTTTCGTGACATACTTTTTTTGCCAAGACAAATAAAGCTAAATTACTTTATGGAAATCAGAATGCATTTTAATAAGTTGCATGGACCTGATTTGACGTAGATGGTCCATACAACACCATATCACATGTGTCTGTATCAGTAGCACCCAAATGATTGCGGTGAAGAAAAGCATGCATTGTTAGCATAACGCCAGTTTCTGTTCCTTTATCCATTCTGAGATATGTAGGCATGACTCTAGCCTCGTACAGGTATTCAAATACCAGCGTCCAATAAGCTGAGGATCTGAATTGCTTGTCCAAATTCTTAACCTAAGCAATTTCCTGGTACATGTGTCCATGCATCCATAGATAGCTAAGGGACACGTGCTGTTTTGATATCCCATCAGCTTGTCATGTCCATCGACCGAATGAACCCAGTTTGGTCCCTTGCTAGAGAAACATCCCTTGGGCTTTTTCTTCTTGGCCCCAGTTGCACGTGCTTCGAGACCTGGGTCTAGATTATACATTACTGCATAGACAAGATCTCTGGGCACATTTAAGTCATGTTCTTGCCTGACTTTTTTATGCATCGTGCGATAACCCAGCAGTTGTCCGGGACCACTGATTTCTTTAGCAACGGCATCTCGTAGCTCATCGACAGACACATTTACATCTACATAGTAAATGCCAAAAAGACGCAACCGTCTATCGAGGGTTGGTATGCTCCATGTATACTGTGGAAAATCGCGTCGTAAGAAATCCAACATTTGTTTACGTTGAATGCCTTGTTTAACTAAGTTTTTCATTTTGTCCATAGATATAGGAGAGCCTAGATTGCTGACTGTAATAGAGTACTGTAACGTAGACGCGTGAAAGCATGAGTAATTCAAAATGGCGTCTCAACCGGGCAAAAGACATATGACAACGACAGGGCAATCAAAGGTTTTTGCACTTTACGTCGTTCTGCTGCCAAAATCGAAACTTAGTCAAGGTTTGATTTTGGATGGACTGATCTATACGCATCGTATCGATGCAAAATTATCATTTCCTGCGTAAAAAATGGTGAAAAGTTCGTGTGCTCAACGTTGCATAAAGTCACTTCTGATTCCGTTATTGTTGGTCGTTGCCAAATAATATAAGTTTTGTCAACTCGAGTGCAGCTGTAAATATTCGAAAAAACTGGCTCCCACTTCTTGCAGTACTTCACTTTTATGGCTGAAATGACGTTTTTATCGAAAGAAGTCCAGTGACCATTGACCAAGACGCTTTCGTAGCAGGTTGTTGGTAACTTTGACTATTTCGACGCCTGATTCAGATGGTGTTATCAGCTTCCCATAGCTCTTGAAGGTGATCAAGCTTTGTGATTGACGTTGGTGAGTTTGATGAATACAAGTCGTAATCAGGTAAGGGCGCATCTTTGCAATACATACCCTGCAACGTAAGTCAGCACATCATCTTTCCAACTTGGGAAACAATCCAAGTACTTCGTTATATCACTGTCAAAATTTGCTTGTTTCTTCATTTATTTTTTTTCCTTGATAACCGTGCAATTGGCTGATTTTAAAGCTGTCACAAGCTCTAATTTTACTGAAGAGTTTTGCTATGGCTGAGATTGATTTGGCAGACACAACAAAACCAAGAATAAAAGTTTGACTGAAGATTTTGGCTTTGTTCTTCTGACAAAGCGTTCATTTTTTCTAATTTTTGGACCAGGAACTGGTCCCTGATCGCTGCTAATCTTCTTGTTCTTGTTCTTGTTCTTGTTCTTCTTGTTAGCGGGCGACGCTCTGCGAAAAAAGCCTAAGGCTTTCTCATTTCTGGTTCAATCGTCGTGAAATTTGACACAATGATGTAAAATGATATTATACTCATCGATTGACGGAGTTCGATTTTAGATATTCGATTTAGGAAAAGAACTACAACCAATTTTTCGCTGTGATTGTACAATAATGATTACCTTACTTGTATTAAAATTCGCGTCGTACTCATTTTCGCTCAGCTTTAAGGTATGCATCATTAATATTCACAGACAAATGCAAGCCGTGTGTTACAAGCTGTTGCAATGCGGATAACAAAAACAAAAGGCATTATACATTTCATACGTCATGAGCCGTTAATGAGAGTTTCTAGACAAAGCCGTGAATATATTGATTTGGACGAAAAGCAAGCTATGGCTGCGTTTACACTATACCGGATTCACTCGTCACGACATCTCCGTTTGCAGTTAAGGAGCAATAATCACCAGAAAATATTGACTAGGCTGACAGAGCATCGATAGTTGCAAAATTTGAGCCGCTTCGTTAGCAATCCCCGGTATAGTGTAAACGGGGCCTTGATTGGCCCAGTTCCTGGTCCCATTAGTACGCTAGTACTTGTTTAGCAAGACCTAGATTGTTTTCTCTTTACACAGATTTTTGGCACTGAGTGATTTCATTTCTTTTATTCTTTTCTGTGACAGTTTTCTTCAGTTTATTGATCACTTTTGTGCGGGACTTAGTGTAAACACCTTAAATCACTTTTTACTGAACGCTCAGTTTTTTTTTTTGAGGGCTTGCTTCTTTTGGTGATGAGGATGCCTTTCTCTTTGTTAGAAGATCTCTCAAATGGTTTTCTTATTGAGATGTTGAGGAAAATCAAAAAGGGAAGGAACAACATCTGCTTTTAAATATCTCTTGATCTGGCCTTGCATTATTTGTTCTCCTTTGTTAATATAGTATTCTGATCTAAAGTGCTTTTTTGCACAAGTCTGAATATTTACTGGGCCTCCAGTCTGCCCACTTCATAACAACAATACAACTGTTTAAGAGGTTAGGATTTAGAGGAACCCGAAACAGTAGGAAAGCAAATAAATTTAATTATTTACTGAAACAAAATAATTTATTAGTGAGTCCAAAATTTTCTGTCAAGGAACCCTCAAAAAAGCTCATGAAACCATGCTTGTAAAGATCAACAAAGAGGATGAGATGATTAGGTAAATTTTTATTTTGATTAACATAAGTACCAACAAAAATCATAATACAGCATCCGAGTATATAAATGTGCAGGAATTTTCGTTCTTATGGACTTACTTATGACAAGACAAACTAATACCGTCTTTTAACTGCCCGCGTCCACTTGTGCAATCATACACCGCACACCATTGTGGCATATTCAAATTCAGTAAAAGTACGATATTTTTGTCTAAACTACCCGAAAGTGTAAGATAAAGAACTTTAGCCATTTAAAACATACAGATGTAAGTTGCGTCGAGCAGGGAAAACTCGCAAACGACGATCGGAAAGCAATGTAGCCCCATGATCCAAACTTACGCGCAATTTGTTGTTGCCCAGCTGAGCCGCCATATTGGAATTTCGTTTTTGGCACGCCTTCTGACCCGAGTCAGCAATCTAGGCTCTCCTATATCTGATTTTGTCCTCCGGTTTTTTTCGCTTTTCCAATAATCGTTTCTAATATAGAGACCGGCGCTCGCCGCAGAAGTTGGTCTAGTGGCTTTCGGTACAAGAGTTGGGAGTCTATTCAAGTATGTATGTCGTCCCCGAGGAAAATATCATGAGCAAACTCGATGCCTGCTTGTCACTATGTCGGCGTGAAATCTTTCCGATAGACAAGGTTAATCCACTTCTTTCGAAGCTCTTCTGACTCCTTATTTCTACCATTAGGAAAGTTGTAAAAGGACAGCAACACGTGAAACCACCAGAACCTCCAATTCGTTTGGTCGATTTTTGTGCTGGAAACGCAACTTTGCCGCTACTCTCGGGGCTCTTAAACTCATGTGGACTCGTGCAAGAGTTCTTTAAAGAACTAGAGTTTTCAGTAGTTCGAACAACCTCCGAAAGCTGACAAGAATCTCAGTGCACTCAGTTTCGCAACACTACGAAGACCAGAATGCACAGCGCGCATTAATCGCTGGAATTTAATTATGCTTATGGTTGCTTATGGTCTATTACAGACTATACAGACTATATTCAATAGAAACAAAAGATAATTTTGCTGTGAATAGAAGAAAAAATGAAGAACACATTGGTGTTAATCAACCCGCCTGTATCATATCAGGAGGTAGTTTATTTCAAGAGGCTGCTCCACAATAACGAAAATCGTTCTGCGGAAATCAGTTTTTGGTTTTTCCAGACTCATTTTTAAATTATTAACAGGCAATTGATAATTTGTGTTGTCGCAATTACGAAGCTGTGTCATTATAGAATTTGGCGATTTACAGACAGGATTCAAGGACTGAAAATGGAGCAGTAGTATGTCACGAGACTCTCAGCCACGCTTTTACACGAGGCTTTAGTCTTGATTTTGATTTTTCGGTTTTTGATTTTTCGGTGTTCGATTTTTCGGTTTTTGTTACTTTGGTTTTGTATTTTTCAGTTCATGATTTTGCAGTATTCATTTTTGGAACTGGGAGCAGTCACACTATATTTCAGAGAACAGACGACACTACCAACAACTATATGACCATATACGCTCCAATTTCAGCTTCAATGCGAGGCAGTATTTCTGCATATATTCTGCGTATACCCTGAAATTTCGAAGCACAATAGGGAAACCTTAAAGAAAAGACAATGTACAACTAAGTCTATTCTCATGTACGAAGCCTCGAATAATTGTACTGGGTGGAGTGATACTCTTAGAAATAGCTATACTAATCTTACACTTGCTAAGCCTGAAAGTGAATTTTTGAAAAAGTATACTGAAGCTAAATTATGGAATAGCCTTTCCTCTCATGTTAAAATCGCTCAATCAGATTACTGTTTAAAAGCTGTTGAAGGAGCAGCCCGGTCGAGCTAGAATATTGTATAATGTAATTATGTAAGTTTGTCTGCACCGTAGAGTTCACACCATCTGAGTCCTCACATATTATAAATAAATGTGTATCATTGTTTGTTAGTCTTTACTATAGTCTTAAATTTGTAATATTTAATTTGGACGTCCTTCGTAAAAACCAACAGAACGTTGACGAGGCTAATGTCTTCAAATAAAGTTTACACGCACACACGCACCCACACACACGTCCTCTTAGATGCATAATAAAAGAATTTTTGAAAACAAATTACATCCATACCCCTCATAAAATCATAGTATACAGTGCATAACTTTATTAATTTACTTAGGCTTTGCTAGAATAAGTTTTAAGTTGTTTAGTCCGTTTCATTTATCATGATAAAAAATTAGCGGCTACTTACTAGCCGATATTGTTGAATATGTGCATACCACAGCCTGTTACCTTCAAATGCCTAATAATCTCCACTAACATTTATAGCCTATTCTGATTGCTCATCTCACTTATATACTTGTCACAAACATGAAAATTCAAACTGAAAAATCACAACCCAGAAAATCACGAATCGAAAAATTACGAACCGGAAAATACAAAAGTGAAATACGTATTTGGCTGTTATTGCGTCTGGGCCACTGTACAACAGCAAAATTCGACATTTTATTCGAAATTCACGAATCTAGTTCAGATTCGATTCTGAATCGGAATCTAAACGCGCGAATATGAAATTGTAGAACGCATCGTTTGATATTAGAAAGCTTAAGCAGGCGACGTGTTTGACAACAAGTACGGCATGAGAAACGTTAAAAGACTGGGTCGAGCACGGCGATTGGTCGAAAACGTCAAGTTAGCTTCCAGTCAACGTCCGTGTTGTCAAAAACGCCGCTTGCTTAAGCTCTCTATTTTAATGGAATACAAATCGATGACGATGCTTTATTTTAGCTTCTGCTGAAAACCGGTCTGACCGGTTTCAGGCACGTAAAGCAGGCTGGAGGCCATTAGAAGGCAAAAGAATTCGCTAATCGAAACAGAATGATAGCAATGACGCACAAGTACTCCCACGGAGTATCTGCGAGTCAAAAAACTACACCATTTCGGATGTTTCAATATCTAGGTGTATCTCAAACTTTCAAAACCTCAGAAACAACGGCAAGCAGCGCAATTTTTTTCAAATTTTTACATGTAATATAAATTTAACTGTCACTCTTTAAATTTACATGCAATTTACAGAACTTCTGCAAAGTTTAAGTTCAAAACAGAATGGATATAAAAATGCTATTTTCTTAAAAAATGTTTAAAAGGACGGGGTCTACTCCAGGATCTGATCTACCTGCAAAGTCACTCTCGTTCGCAGAGCCTGCAATCCTCTGGGGGACGATCCATATAAATTTGACACCCAATGCCAGCCAGTGAAATGTAAATTCATCTGGAACCTTAAATCAGGGGAGAAACTGAAACCAATTTTGTGCTCACTTTGCAGGCAGACTGGTGAGGTAAACCGGCCCAGTCCTTAATTTTCATAAAATTTTTTAGAAGAATAGCATTTTCATATCCAGAAAGTTTGGAACTAAAATCTTGCATCAGTTTTGTAAAATGCATGTAACATTAGATTGACAATTTGATTTATGTTATATGCAATAAAATTTGACAGAAATTATACTGTTGTAAAAAAAGTTGAAGCAAACACGAAAATTACAAAACGTCCGCGCGATTTTTGTCGTTTTTTCTGCGTTTTTGAAAGTTTGAAATGCACTTAAATGTTTAAACCTCCAAAATAGTATAGTTCTGTGTTAAATACACTTATTCTCAAAGTTTCAAAAAAAATTGAGCCATTAGCCGCAGAAAAAATAGTGTTTTTATGTTTAAACACATATAGCCAAAACAAAAATACGTGGTCGTTTCCGGGAGGAGATGACAAAATGCTAGTGATCCGGTTGACTTCATCCAATTATAGGCGCTTTTTTATGGAGTTAGCATTCCAGATTATATACAGTTCACTGATTCCAGCATGTTTTTTCGTGACGTGTTTCTGCTTGGCGACAACGCCATACCTTCCTTTTCACTTGTTTGTTATTTTTTGGTGGATTTTGTAGAATTAAACCATTGAACTAAAGATAAATGGAACGCTATGTCTAATAGTACTGTCTTAATAATCAATTGAAGCCAATTTTGACACCCAAACACGCGTGTTTATTTATAGTTTCGCCATTCTCTCGCAGGAACACAGACTTAATTCACTTCTAATTGTACGTTTTTTGCCAAAAAAGAAGCTATTTTTTGGCAGTTTGCTCGTTTAATTAAAAAAACTGCATTTATTTTGTTCTTTGTGTATGTTTTTGGTACTTTCTCCTAAAAAATGCTTAGTAGCTTCATAAAACTTGCTCTTTGGCAAAGTTTGACACGTTTTCCGAGCATGTTTATTTGTTTCATTGTTCGACCGTGTTTTCCGTTGCATGGAAAGACTAGAGCTGACCTCAGATTTTTGGCTTCAAGTTTTAGCTGCACGTAAGCGTTCCATGTATTTCTAGTTCAATGGATTAAACAGGTTCTACAATGAAGCGCCTTAAATGCGTAACGACGTAATGATATGTTGCTATACAGATAATGTTTACAATACTTTTGGTAGAAAGAGTCGAGGGAAACTAATTTAACTAAACCACCACACCACACAAGAACGATATTAAGATTTTGTACTAGTCAATACTTTGTATTTCCATAAGTCAGGAATGTGTATTGATGCACGTAAAGAGTTCTATATACTTAGTGTTCTCTAGTAGAGAGTTCTACTTAGCACTGTGCAGTTGTTCATTTCTCCGTGTTATTCTTTCCCTGAGCAACAACCTTACAAGTAGCTGAAAAGTGCAAAACTGATAGTGTTGACGAAATCATCAAAATGAAGCTATGGTCCATATAGAAACATAACCTATTGTCATAAAGCTATATGTAAAATGAACTACAGTAAGATCAAAATCAAGCATGCTTGCGTAGTTGTTACACATTAACGATTTGATAGCAAGCAAATCATTTGACCGTTTGTTAATGGGCTGAAATAATCATATCTTTGCTTTTAGATCAGTCACTTCCTTAGTGCTGATGGGCAACAAACGCAGCACTTCAACTTTGTCTTGGTGTGCTACTTTAAAGTTGGCTAGGTCAAGCAATGCCTGAAGTACACTTGTCAAGCCTGTGTGCAGAGCATCAACTTCTCCACCTGTAATGAGATCCTTTTTGACATTTTTCTCGGCCACTTGTTTTGAAAGCACCGAGAGAGTCTTTGCTGCCTGCATGAAAATGATTTATGTTAGCTAGGTGCATGCATGTCTGCATTTTTATTTCTATTGAAAGGTTGAAAATAACCGCCAGTGTACCTGCTGAATCCTGGTTATTTGCACAAGCATCAAATTGGAAACCTGAGTGCAATGACCATTTTGTTACGTTCTTCACAGAAATCTGATCGACTTCAAATGGTTTTAAAAGTGATTTTTTAATCCGGAACACTCAGGAGCGTCTACCGGCGGGCGACCCAAAAAAATTCGGGTGCTAGTTTAAGTATAACTTAAAAACTTAAAAAGCTATTATTCAGAAACAAAGATCCTTGCATTCAAAAACGTCGCGTGCACATTTTCATGCAACATTGACCAAGACAGCTAAGATTTAAAGGCAATTGCTAAAAACGTCCTATAATATTTGGGACGAACAACATGTATTAACCCACAATATTCGTTTGAGAGACTCGAATATATAGTCGTCTGGAAATGCCTGTCCACCAGCTACTCTCGAGCATTATTAACCTTTAAAAATTGTAAATAAACCAAAACTCTTACTCTTTTGTTAACCGGTATATAAGATCTTGATAATTTAATCTTCGTTATATCATAAATGATACATCTGAATCACTAACACATTATAACATTGTAGCATTAGCATTGAGTGATAATTTAGCTCCTTGCAATAGCTTTTTTAGACTATTGCACCCAAGTTCAACGAGGCTTTGTACCCCACATATGTACACACGGGGAATAACTGCAAGAGTGTCTCTGAGTGTTGATTAATGTTTTTGACATGCTTTCTGCCTTAGTTGCACAGTTTTCCATGTATATAAGACCGTGTGATATTATGCATTCATATAGTTAAAAGCGCTAATGAATTCAAAGAACAATAAGAAATGGTTTGAATTAACCTGCTAAAATTTAAATTTAGAAGGGTATGTTCTTTTCTGTTGAGACAAACTGTCCTGTACATGAAGAACTTACCGCTCCTAAAGGAGATAAAAACTTGGCAAGCACTCCTTGGTCCACTGGAACTTGAATACCACCCAGCACTGTGTCGTCTTTAGAATGACTTTGCAGCCAGTCATTGACATTTTTTATGATTGTGCTGCTCTGAGTTAAGACAGATACCAGAACGCCAAGTCTTTTTGCTCGTGCGTGGGCTGCCGGATCTGAAGCTACAGCTTCAATTAATGCTTTCGCCGCTTTGAAGATCTGATCGATTATGATGTACTCCTCCACCACCTTCGCTACTTTTTGCAGTGCTCTAGCCAGAACGGAGGACAAAGTACCGCCTCCAGCTTCGGCAGCTGTGGCTGCCTCTGATCCTGCTTCCGTCCCGGCATCTATTCCTGCTTCTGTACCTGAAGCAACTACCTCTCCTGCTTCTGCGCCAGAAGCAATCGCTTCCCCTGCCTCGGCAGCAGTCAGAGGGCCTTCGGCTGCTTCGCCAATAGCCACTGCTGCTTCCACTCCAAATACTATACCCATTTTTAGACACGGCGTAAATATGAATCTAGACTGTCTTTACCGTTCTGTGGTTCGTCTTTGTCTTTCAAGCAGCACTGGAGCAGCAGCCCCGTACCCGCATCTTTTAAGCCTGATTTCCACCAGGCCGAAGTTTCCTTGCGGAACATAAACTTAGCAACGTGATTGGTTTGCTTCGGGGCGAGATATCTTGCTAGCCAATCAGTTTGGAAGATTTATTTCCGCATGAGAAATTCTGCCCAGTAGAAAACAGGCTTTATGTGCATGACAAAAAAGTTTTGTAGACAGTGTTTGGAAATTGTCCAACCCACTGAGAAGAGTGTTGTTATTGAGACTCTTACTTTATTACACTATGTGCTTGAAAGTTCAATATTTAACGTTTAGTTTGAGCCTTTTATCCGATCTGGACAAGAGCGGCATGAAATCGGTACTGTACACTTTATAGTTGATCATTATTACTCAATGAGTGGATGGTTAACGTTCGGCAATTCTAAAATAAAAAACATTCTAAATCTTGAAAATTAAATTTAACGCAAATCCTTCGTTCAACTGTCGTATTTGTCATCGTCAGCACAAAATACCAGAACTATTTTAATCAATGGTAGGTCTCTACAATTCTGTTCTTCACTAAATCTCGATTATTGAAAACGGAATTTTCTAGAACTTTTAAGCTCCCAATTATTTACTCCCTATGATCAACAGGAATTTCCTACCTTTTTTCATGTTTTCAATTACTGTACTACCCGTGCAAAAAAAATCAGTGGACAGTTCCGGCAATTCTAAAATGAAAAAAATTCCGGCTCTTGAGATTTGAATTTAGAGCAATTTCTTCCTTCGACGTACTTATTTGACATCGTCAGCGCAAAATACCGTAACCTTTTTAATACCACAAACTTTGTTTGAAAAACATCTAAAATCCCCACCTTTCTTCAGAGAAAAAGCGATCCTTATCGCTCAGCTGCATCATTCTCTAATATGACGAAAAAGGGTACCCTTTTTTGTCAATCTTGTTAAACAGAAATAAGTGGAAAGAGTACCCTTTTCGTCTTTTATAATATTTACATTCCAAAATGAAAACGATACCCTTTTTGATAACCTATGTCCTTCGCAACGGCTTGAAAAAGTGTGCACTTTTTTGATTTAATCTGCTGCCACCAAATAGGATTAAATTTTGTTTAAATTTTAGAATCGAAATAGAGTAGCACTTGGAGCAAAGTATCGAATACTTCAAGGATTCTGTTCAAAAAAATTATAGTTATCGCCAGATTAGTGACACTTCCAACTGCAGGCCTGGTTTTCTTGAGGTTAGTCTAGGTTTTTCGGACGAAATGTCCAGTGATTCCATTCAAAGCATGGCAGAAGCAAACTTCACAACAAAGTGCTGTTTCGTATGAATAATTATTTAATTTTAAGTAATGTAATTGTATAGGTATACGTAAATCGCGGCAGTTACTATATTGTACATATTCTATCGTAATTCTGTCGTAATTCTGCAATTCTGTTTTTGATAAATATTATTTCCCCTTTTCTGAGCTTACCGCGTTCACGCAAAAAGCAGCGAAAAACTTCCTTTTTTCGAGCTTGTCGCGTGAGCCGAAAATAAGACAAAAGGTACTTTTTTATCAATTATATAAATTGGCACCTTTTGTCCTTCCAGAAAAGCAGACATAAAGGTGCCTTTTTATGAATTAGGGCTTCCTGATACCTATCAGGAAGTCCTAATTGATAAAAAGCATCTTATTTGTCCGTTTTTTTCGGCGGACAAAAAGGTGCCTTTTTATCACCCTAATCGATAGATAAGCATCTTGCTGCCTGCTTTTAATGAGTGCATGGGTGGTTCACGCATTCAGTGCACGGTCCGGCAATTCCAAAATGAAAAAATTTCCTAACCTTGAAAATTAAATTTCAAGCAAATTCTATTCTTCGTTGGACTTACGTATTTGATAGTGTCAGCACAAAATACCATAACCTTTTGATGCCATGAACTTTTTTTGAAAAACGTCCAAAACCCCTTCCTTTCATCTGAAAAAGAAGATTCTTATCGCTCAGCGGCATCGTTTTTCGACAAGGCAAAAAATTGTACCCTTTTTTGTCAATCTGTTAAACAGGAGTAAGACAAAAAGGGTACCCTTCTCGGTCAATTATTTGATATAAATTCCAAAATGAAAACGAGATGACTTTTGCAACGGCAAGAAAAAGTGCGCACATTTTGATCTAATCTGTTGCTATCAAATAGGATTAAAAATTGTTTAAACTTTAAAATTGAAATGGCGGAGTACTTAGAGCAAACTATCGAAGACGTCAAAGACTCTGTTTAAAATATTATCTTTATCGGCAGATTAGTGACATTTTCAAGCAGGCCTGGACTCGGGTTTTTCTTGAGTTTAGTCGAGGATTTTCTGAAGAAAACGTTCGATGATTCTGTTCAAAGCATGGCATAAGGAAACTTGACAACAGTATGCTGCATTGTGTGTATATTTATTCAATTTTAAGTAAATGCAATTGTAGGTATACGTATAAAGGGCGTTAGTATATTCAATACTGGCAAAAGCTAGTAAGATTTAATACACTGGCAGTCAAAAAGAACTACTCAAGCTCGGTTTTTCCCATTCCATAGGGTTCTAACTACTTTAGCTAAATT
>JAOBYK010345467.1:0-17380 GCA_025434845.1 Phenganax subtilis | reverse complement strand
CACCACGTAAATTTATATATGCATATATAAATTTACGTGGTGTTTCCACAAAACTCTACATTAAAATAAAGACAGGTGAATTACCAGTTCCTCATCATCCCATCCCATCTCTTTCCGTTTCTTGATTTCTTTTGCTTGCTGTCGATAAAATTATATTACATTTAAAACACACTTAAAATAAACTAAATTTGTTTCCCACTGTGGCAGACACTTGGGGGGGGGGGAAGGGGGGTTTGAGACCTCCCCCCAATAATTTCGACAGAGTGTACCAAATAACAAAAATACAGCCATTTGACGAAATTGCCATATTAAGTTTTGAATTCTGTTATTATATTTACACTCAGATGACACAGTATACATGAAAATTAGCAAAAACAAATTTTGCCACAATTTTTCTGTTAGCACACATGTTCAAAATTTCGCCTCGCCCCCCCCCCCCAATATTTTGTGAAGTGTCCGCCACTGGTTTACCATCTTCAAGGAATTATTTTCCAGTGCAAAAATTCGTCACTGTTAAAATTCATGCAAAATGGCTCTGTTTTGAAAATATGCAATCAAATTTTAAAGATCCCACACAAAATTCCTGAAGATGAGCAGGAAACGGCAGTAGTTTCTCGCTTTCTCTTCAATGCTTTAGAGATATAGATATCTTGGCTAAAAAACTATGGCAAAGTTTTCTGGAATAATCTGTGCTTTTGAAACGAGAAGAACAGCTTTTTTCGCTCAAAATAACACTTTTGGGGCTTTGTAATATCATTTCTGTTGACCTTCTTTGCTAGTCTTCTTGCGCGTTTTTCTTCTGGAGTTTCTAAAGCTTTCAACAAATCTTTCTCTTTTCTAGAAAAATCAAATATTAACCATGTGTAAGACACCCTAGTGAATCTCGTCCAGATACGAAGTTAGCGTTCATGCTGGCTATGATTAAAACTTCTCACAAAGAGATATTTCTCCGGCAAAGTGTCTCGGTTTCCTTTGAAAGAGTTGATGTGGAATTGCGAGATTTACGTGGAAATTTACAGTTTACACTTCAAAACACGACATTTCGGTGCGGTAAACTACGGGAAGTTCTCGCACTTTTCAGTGGTTTTGTAGTGCAATATTTGCATTGCTTTTATCTAACTATGGCTTCAGGAAGCGATGCGAAAAATGGGCTGTAATGATTCGCGTGCATGTTGTGTGTCAACCACACGCATAGCCAGATTTTGAGCCACCTTTCCGCACTTAATTGATCAAACACATACACGTAAGAATGTTATATGTAAATATTTTCTGCAGCTTTAAAGTTTTAAAAATTTAATTACTTTGCTTCAAAGTTATGCTACACCAAGTTAAGATTAGAGAGGGATTGCAGGCCCAACGTTCTTATTAACCTAATATGTGTATTGAATGGTCAACGGCGTAAGGTGTCTGCTAAACTGCGGTAAACTAGGGCCGACCACCAACTCTTGGCTTCAATTTTTGGCTGCAGTTTGTCAAATTTGACACCCAGACACGCGTGTTTAATGTTTGTTTTGCAATTTTCTCGCGGGAATACAAACTTCGCTTCTAATTGAACATTTTTGCCACAAAGAAGCCATTTTTCGGGTAGTTCGATCGTAAAATTAGAAGAAAACTGCGTCCTGCTTCTTCTTTGAGTTTTTTCCTTACTTTCTGCTTCAAAAATGCTTTGTTTTTTTGTTTTTTTTGCAAAGTTTGACTCCTTTTCCAAACATGTTTATTTATTTGTATTCTTTTTAGCTGTGTTTTCCATTCCGCGGAAAACTAGGGTTGACCACACCCTGTTGGCTTCAATATTTGGCAGCAGTTTGCATGAAAATTTTCAGTAAAGAGCATGTAAAATGTTAAAAATCAAATAAAAAGGTAAGGTATAGGTTATTGCAGTCAATATTTTGTAGTGTTTTCTTCAGAACACTCACAGACACTGACGAAAACATGACTGACTGCTTTCTCCCGAGTTCTGTTTAAAACTCACCAGAGCCCCTGGTTCAATTTGTTTTCTTGCAGTCGCCTCTTATCAAGTTTTCTTCCTCATACTTATATTTCATGTAAGCCCACTATAAAGTGCCATAGCTAAGAAAGTGCCAGGCTGGTCTGGGCAAAAGAAGGAGCTTCTTCAGTCTTTACCACTTCCTGAAATTGCTTCTATTCCGCTCAACCTTATCGTATTTCCCTCTGACTGCCCAATACTTCATGTAAGCCTACTATATACAGTAGGACTACTAAACAAATCCTGAGTATAAGACAGGCACAACTATAGACTTTAGTGCTTTCCAAAACAACTTCTGTTGCCCCCACCATTATGAAGCTTGCCATTAACCACCGCAATTTAACCAATGCTTGGGTATGAGACATGAGACAGGTGCTGGTCTACTCTTTATTGCATTTTTCAAAGCCATTCTATTGTCCCTCACCCTTCTTGAGCTTTCCACTAATTGATCACAACTGGATGTGACCCCACTACAAAGAACTCTATCTTATCGCAATTTCTGCCTACTGCTGCATACTTCACACAAGGTCATTATGAAGGATCAAGTTATTCAAGTACAATACTTTAAACGCTGTCTGGCTAAGAGACAGGTATCTTGGCTTCAAAGATGGCGGCGTAGGCTATGTACATTTCACTGAACTGCATTAGCTCCCATGAAAACAGTTTATTCCGCAACACCTTGACTATATTCGCCAAAAGTCTACTCACTTTTTCTCTTCCCGACCCTTCTCTTTTGGTTGTCTTCTAGTTTCATATTCTGGGGACAAACTACGCTTTCTTTCCCGTTTTCTCGGAGAAGGAGACCTGCTATAATGTCTTCTCTTTTTTTTTGAGTCTCTTCCCATTCTTTAGTCGTAGAAAATCAAACTTAAAACAAAATACTTACAAATATAACTTGTATTTGAAACGCCATATTTAGTGCCCAAGACCCAAAGTTCTGCTCGGTTTTTTCCAGTGGTGGAGAAATAATTATATTTTTTCAAACACTACAAAGGTTTTTACTATTATATCTGTTCTGCATTATTTGAAAGAAGCTCAGTGATGACGCTGTTTTAGTCTGAATAATACTTTAGCAATACTTTTTGCAACTTCGTTCGTATAATATCAATAGCATTGCATCTCCTGGGCATCCTAGGGGAATAGTCCCTTCTACCCAGTTCACTGCTTCTACTTAGGTGCATGAATAATATGAAAAAGACTATCATAAATTAAATATATTTAAAATTTTAAATTTTCTTTGAGCCAAGATGGCGATTTCCAGGCAAGCTGTCAGGCAAGGAGCTCGATGTTTCGGAGCTGTTTACGGAGAATCAACAAAAGGACATGGGCTGCAGAAATTGTTTTTAACACAAGTATGTGTAGAAATCGGGGTAATTCTTTGGATGAGTGAAGTCCACTGAAACTTAGTGTTTGCCCCAGGTTTTATGCAACAGAGAAATATGTATCGATATTGTACTATTGCGAATGAAATTATGATGCAACTGTAAATGCTACCGTTCAAAAACTGTGAGTTTATTCATGTTTATATACGTGTGCTTTAGAGATTTTTATTACCTGCGAAGTTAAGAAGATCATGTTTAAGTTCAGAGGTATGTATTTTGAATTTTGTGACTTTGAATTTTGAACATTGTTGGTAAATTGTTCCCTTTCTGCAGTATATGAACATTTGAAACGTTTTACATTTTGAAATAGGTTAATTGGTCAGGGTGATAACAATCATTTGCGAGACGGATATGTTTACAAATGCATGACTTGGTCTGGAAAGTTTTGTAGATCACCACCCATTTTTGCCTTTCCTAATAGAAATATATACAAAATTTTCTTTGTCTGCCATGCATTTTACAAACTTCTCAGTTTGGTTTGTGGCAAAAAACTGAACATTCTGTATGTTCCTTAATGATTTAAGATGAACATGCATGATGAAATCACTGCCTCATGATACAAACTTTTTGGTCTTGTTTACTCCATTCATGGGCGGAAATGCAGCCCAGTGCATCGTTGCTTTATAAATTTTACTTTGCCTAGTGCCAGATGATTTAGTTCAATTTCAGACTACCTCAGTATTCCTACTGTATTATAAAACCCTGGATTGTAGGTCAGAAAAGTGACACTAATGCCTGGTCATGGAATTGGACCTGAAATATCAGATGCTGTAAAAGAAGTGTTCAGTGCAGCTGAGGTAAGAAATTTGTTAAAAATTTTAACAGAAATGCAAGTTTTCCTGGATTGTGGCTTGCAATATTCGATTTGTTTTCAGCATAAAACATATCTAAAAAGTTATTATTTTTGTCACAATGTAAAGGTTCCTATAGGATGGGAAGAAGTTGATGTAGAGCCAATAGTTCTACCAGGTGGCAAAACTACTGTTGCACCTCAAGTTATTAAATCTATCAACCAAAATAAAGTTGGTTTGAAAGGTACAGTAGTGGTACTGCCATATCTTATATGTAGGATGTAAACTACAAGCTAAATACTGTTTAAGTCACTTATTGGTTAGTCTTCATGTATTTTTTGTTATTTAGGACCTATGGAAACGAAGATTGGAAAAGGCCATGTTTCTTTGAACCTTACTTTGAGAAAGTATGAGTGGATAACATCTCAATTTGACCTTCCGAAATTTGACCAAAATCTTTGCTTTGTCTTTTCATTCGCGTTAATACAAACTTGTGCATGTTGAAAACAAGACTCACCCATTAAAATTTTTTGTTGATGTATAAAAGTTCCAATCCAAAAAAGTTGTGCATGGTAAATGTTTCAACACAAAAATAATGCTCATTACTATACAAAATAACGCTTTCTACTTGCCAAATTTTCGATCTCTTTTGGCTATGATATGAAGAATAGTTTACAACTTTATTGCTCTACAACTGATGAATCTGCAATGTATTTGCATAGTCATTTAATTTATAGAAAGTCTGATAAAGTAAATAATATATTTTGCTTCATTCAGAACGTTTAATCTGTTTGCCAATGTACGACCATGCTGTTCAATCGAAGGTTATCCTACAGCTTACAAAGATGTTAATTTGGTTACCATTCGTGAAAACACGGAGGGTGAATACAGTGGAATTGAACACTTGGTATGTAGGAAATTTTCCATCTTAAACCAAATGTTCCATGGAAAGAGGAAAGAACTATATAAACATGTAGATACGCTCAGAGACTGCATATATCTTCTCTAGTGGGTTCTACAAAGAGCCTTTTTGTTTCAGCAGACATATTTCGTTTTCAGGCAGTCCTGCAGTTGCGCGTATATCGTTATTTACTCCAGTAACTGCACGCTCCTAAACACTTAGATAGAAATACAAGCTAGTTAGTTATGAAACAATTAGCCAAATGAATGTACACCGACCGTCAGTACGGAATTTAAAATTTGCAACGATAAGATGAAGTGTACCCAGTACACGTTACTTTTGAATGCTGCAAAATTTTGAAATTTAAAAATTTAACATTTACAGTGCGTGCGAAAAACGAGTAAAGAAAAAAGCGTTTTTCCATTTGAAACGAACGTACACGGATATAAAAGTTTCAATTTTGATAGCTGTGGTCTTATAAACAATCACGAGAACATAGTTTAGAATTTAGCATTCTAAATAGCTAAAGTGTCCAATTGTTGTTGTATTTTAAAAGATACAAAATTCTGAAGGATTTAAACTTTTACATGCGTGTACGCACAACACAGCACAACACAACACGAGACGTAAAGCCAGGGGCCGGTTGTATAAAAACGTGCTTAAAGTTAACTATAGTTAAGTACGAATGTCAACCAATCAGAGTCGCCTATTCAAGACTTAACTTCTTTTTAACCACAAAATCGTAGTTAAAACGTAGTTAAAAGTTTTATTCAACCGACCGCTGGTCGTCGACGTCGACCGTAAGCGATGGATGCTATTTCACGTCGGCGATGTATGAAGATCGCTTCAAATATTGTCGACAACCTGTAATCGGAGGAAACAAAATAGCTTTTCTTGCGATCTCGTCGATGAGTTGGCATGATGGGTGCCTTTAGAACTAAGGTTCGCCGATCATCGGCGACAAAATTATGAGAACCAGCTTTATTACCAGGTTAATTTCAATTGTAAAAGAAGCTTAAACCATACCTAGATGACTACTTCATCAAGTTTCATTTTGTTTTTGTATTTCTGATAATGTCAGGTTGTAGACGGAGTTGTACAAAGCATAAAACTAATCACTAAAGCTGCATCTTCAAGAGTGGCTGAGTATGCATTCAGCTATGCCAGAGCTAACAATAGGCATACAGTGACGGCGGTACATAAAGCCAATATCATGTGAGTGAAAATGTACAGTGTATATCATGGTAGTAATGTTTTTGCCAGAAAGATAGAATCACGATCTTACCACCATATAATTTCCTTCGCAGGAGAAAATCTGATGGACTATTTCTACAATGTTGTCGCGAAGTTGCAGAGAAATATAAAGATATTCGCTACCAAGAAACATATCTTGATACTACTTGTCTCAATGTAAGTTTCCCTCTCAACCTGATAAGGAAAATTGTCTGGCATCATATAGAGTAGTGAAATATATAAACAAGGCGCTTTCTCGCCCATTTGATTAATGTTTTGCAGATCACAGCAAAAATTCCACTAAGCAGAAATATGCGTGCGAAAAATAAATCTAACAAACGGATGGGCTAGCAATATATTTTGCCGCGAAGCAAACCAATCACGTTGCTAGATTTATTTTCCGCTCGAAAAATTCGGCATAGTGGAAAACAGGCTTAACATGTTTGAAATTTTGTTTAGATCGTGAAGGACCCAAGTCAGTTTGACGTTTTAGTAATGCCTAATTTATATGGAGATATTCTGAGGTACGACACTGAGTTGAGTTTTAATCTGACTAGGCAACAAAAAAATGTGGGTTTCCGGTTTTCCGACCCTGCCTGACTTTAGGGCACCTAAATTTCCGACCCTAATTTTTTTATGGAAACACTTGTAACCGTTTACATGCGAATTTCTCTGAAAGAAAAGATCGAAGAAGCAGTATTGCATTATGAAAGAGAATTTTATTGCTCAGCAGAGGCTGAACAACGTTGAGGTACTGCAACTATGACACGGATAAACGTGGAGTAACAAACATTGTGCTGTTTCTTTAGAACCGTGTGTTAATTCACGCCATACATTCATGAGCTTTGGGAAATGGGAAAAAAAGTTTAACCAAAAAAAAAAGTCCGACCTACCCTACCTAATCTATTTCGAAAAGAAATAGGAAACCCACATATTTTTTTTTGCCCTACACTTCGTAAGGCCAAGACCAATATCAGACTGCACTTCAGTCACAGAATAAAGATCTATGCAGAATGGTCACTCAGCACGCAACGTGTCCACGTTTTTTATGCAAAAATATGCAGTTTACTTGCCAGAGTAATGGCGGACCAGCCAGTTCTGTGTGTTTATTGGCTAGAAAGAGTAATTGACTGGGCAGAGTTATAGCGGATAACATGCACAATGCGATATGCGTGGGCAGATAAACTTCAAAGCTTCCGACACAAGTGATCCCTCAGAATAGATCTTCATTCTGTGCTTTAAAGACTGGAAGGAGTGGAAGCTAAAGCAAAATAAGTGAAGTACTTCATGTCATAATAATATTTCTAATGAAAGTTGAGCATTAATGGATCATATGGTGTTTCATTCTTGTAGTGATCTTTGCGCTGGTTTGATTGGAGGTTTAGGTGTTACGCCTAGCGGTAATATCGGGGAAGATGGAGTAGCCATTTTCGAGTCGGTACGTTGTGGCATTTACAAGTTTTGAAGCCATGGATGCGTAATTGATATTCCTTTGAGATAAAATCCTACGAAAAACGTTTCATTGTGATGCTATAATGTTATTTCAACTTGCTCTTCTTTTCTCAGGTTCACGGCACGGCTCCTGACATTGCAGGCGAAGACAAGGCAAATCCTACTGCATTATTACTTAGTGCTGTGATGATGTTACGTCATATGAATTTGGGTGATCACGCCAAACTTATTGAGGATGCTACGCTTGCCACTATTAGAGAAGGAAAGGTAAACACGAATATTCTGAACTTTGCAAATATCACAGCTCATAGGTTCTTGTTCAATGCCATGGGTCCTGGAATGAGGCTTGTGTTAATAGGGTTGGGTTTATCGAATCTGCCTTTGGTGAAGCATTTTGCTCTTCATGGAAGATTGAATTATCTGTTACTGAAGGAAAGTGGTTTCCTCTGATCTTGACATAACCCCTTATCTCCGTCCTAACCAACCCCAATGTGTGTTTATACTGTGAAAATATCCCCGAAGGGCGTGGAATTACACTGCTGTGAACTTGCTAGATCTTAGTCAATCTGTGCATGGCTTAAGTTCGGTCTACTTGGATTTTTAAACGACGAACTTTTCTCGCCGCAAGCCTATATCAGATGATCAGAAACGAAGTAATTTGCATCACTTGCGTGTATATTGCATTGGGCGTCAAACCGGTCTTTATACACGTCTGAACAATTCCCTAGGAACAAATTTCAATATATTTTCTTACTAGATGCGAACTGGAGATCTTGGAGGAAAAGCTAGCTGCTCGGAGTTCACAAGAGAAATCTGCAACAACTTAAAATCATAACTATCATTGCTGCTGCGGAACTATGTTAAATATTTTGTTCAAGTTCAACAGCAAAAAGTTCTGCATGATTTTCAGGTTTTGACACCAAGTACAGTTTGTGTATATATTTAGGTGGAAGTAATAAATTAATACGATGCAAATTTTAACGTATAATGTACGGAAAAGTTCTGGAATGGGTTCAGTTCAACAGCTATTAGTGTCACAAAGGTATAAATTTATGATGTATGTTGCGGGTGTTTTTGAGGGGGTACCTGCCAGTTTAACAGCTGTAAATGCTCGGTTTAGCACCGCGGTGCTTATTTAGTTATCTGATTCTAAATGCAACGTTTGATCAAGAGAAAGGTTTTAACAAAACGTTCGTTCTAAAGTTGCTTGTTCTAGAATCTGACAAATCAGCAATCTTTTCTGTGGTATCTCTAGTGCGGCGCTTAATCAAGAGCGGTGTTTATTGGAAATGGCGGCGCTTAATCGATCATTTACGTTTCTTGTTTTAAAACCCGGCGTTTTTATCGACGGTTGTCTGACTTTAAATTGCTATTTTCTTAAGCATATTGATCCTAGTTGCAACCAGTAGTATATTTTCTCGCAGTGAGAAATTTCATAGAGATTGAAACTTCAAAAATGTCTTTTCCTAAGCTTATTTAACGCCAATTATGGACCAGGACCAGCAAAGATTTCAACGAAGCTGCAATAGCGTTAGAATATTTTATTTTCGCTCGTTTATCAATACATAGTAGTGATGAATACTTAAAAGACTTTTTTAAAAACGTAGGCTGGAGGAATGGCACGGCTCCGCGTAGGTCTGATGAAATTCTGAATTGCTTTAAAAGTTTCAGTCTGTTGTTGGTAATTCCTGTGATCCGCTTGGTTGTCGCTGTAATTATGAAAAATGGGTACGCAGTGCGTACACACTTTATTGTGACAGCGGTGAAAAAAGGATTACGTACAACGGCGAAAAATGAGCCTTGCACAACGGTTAAGGAAGAGCCATCCACATCGGTGAAAAAATGAGCCATGCCCTACTGCGAAGCTAGGGAGTACATGACAGAACAACTCAAAATTCTTGGTGAACATTTAAGCCATCTATTTTTGTACTTTTCTTAGCACATAAAGCACGAACGACTTGCAAAGCCTTCCTGCATCACACTCTGCCGGAATGTTTCAGTCCACTAAAGAATGCGTATTCGAAAGCGTAAAGGCTGCATTCCAGTTCTGCGTTTTGGACACGTACGTACACGTACGTAGAAGTTAAAATCATTCAAAATTTTGCAGGTTTTAAAAGTGCGGCAACAAATAAACACGTAATAAGTATATAAAATTGTAAATTCTAAACGATTTCTTTTACGGTTCTTTAAAAGATAGCTATTATTGCAATGTAAACTCTTACGTGCTTGTACGTGCGTTTCAAAAACGCATAAAGGCCATTTTCCACTACGACCGTTTTGGCCTGCGCGCTCCGCCCGCGCGGATAAATTGGAAAATGTATTGGAAAAGTATTTGGAAAAGCACCGCGTTTTTGTAATTTGAGACCGGAAGTTCGTATTCGCGACGTCATGGATCGGAAGCCAGTTAGCTTCAGGAGCCAGCAGCACTTTGTTTATGAAATTCCAAGCTCTTCGAAGCACCGTCGATATTTTTGTATTAGATGAGTTTCGTGGATTTTCATCATTTTAATGCCTACTAATCTTACAAAAGAGTGCTGAATATACACTAGCTGTAATGATCTTCTACACCGGCGTTCCCTCAGCATTTCTCGTCTTTATATTGACTGGACTTCAATTATCTTGCGATGGCAACGATAGACATTACACAAATTCATGGGCAGTACATTTACCGGATTTAGACCACGAAAAAGTCCATGAAATTGCAAGAAGACATGGCATGATTAATTTAGGACAGGTTTGTTTCAAAGTTTAGGCAGAGACGTAGTACGTTGCTTTAGAATTCTTGTGTATGGCTGTATTATGTAATAATACCTGTATTTGATGTTTATACCCAAGATCGGCACCTTAGAAGGCTACTATCATTTTTACCACCGTGCTTATCCAAAACGCATGCGTCGAGAAACTATAGCACACACTTCGAAATTATCGCGAGAATTTAAGGTTTGTAAATTGGTATTGTCTATTTGCTTAAAGTACTATTCAGGTAGATTAACCTTGATGCATATCATTACAAGTACGAACGATGATTTTTCATCAATTCCAGTCTGTTTTGTGGTTTTTCGCAGGTGAAATGGGTAGAACAACAGGCTGTTAAAAAAAGAGTAAAAAGAGATGGTATATCAGACCTATACCCAGATCCGCTGTGGAAAAATCAATGGTATTTGGTGCGTATAAAATTTTCGAAAAGTTTTAAGCAATCACGTATTGCAAATATTCGATTACGTTGTAACTTGTAATAGATATCTATCTAACTACAGGAAGTTTTTGTTTCAGCAAAATTTTTGTTCCATTGTTTTTGTCTAGCTTTTTGAATTATTTTTAGTCACCTAAACCTACTTACTGGAAGAAAGACCAATATTGATTTTTTATTTATCGCTTGAGTATTTTGTGTACAAAAGAGAGAGGGTTAAGTTTCATAGTTTTTTGTAACGTGTACGGTTAGCTTGATTTTTCCTTTTGATTTTCTGCGATACCTGTGGGTGTACCAAACTTATCCTCTTTGTATGAAACTATGTTCTGTAACAAATCTAAATAAAATGTAAGAATAGGCATAAAGAAGTTTGCAAAACATTGTGGCTCAAGTAACTTTACCAGTACTAGTTACACGAGACTGGGATATCTTAACTTCTCTAATATATTTGCTTTTATTGCGGATAGACAGTTTTTTGATGCGCATGTTTCATGCATTCATTGCCACGTTTACTAATATCATATTTCTTATGAAATGAGCATAGACTTTGAATAGCACATATATAATCCATGACGCTGTAGACATTGCTGTACACTATATCGTGTTCTATGAAAGTGAAAGGTTAACAAGGCATGCGTTATAGATAGCAAAACTTCCTCCTTTCCATGAAATAATACTACATTATTTGGGGGTATGGACAGGCAATGGGCCAGGCACACGTGAGCCAAGTGGCTCAGCCTGATGCTGATCTTTTACAAAATAATGGATCAACACCATGTGAGCCTTTCCAACTACAATTAACAGAATAAAAATGGTACAATGACATCAAACTATGTGACAGTAATATTGTGGTCAGCTAATTGGAGTCGGCCCTTGTGTGTGTAACTTTTGTACATTTAATTGTGGTGTTGTAGCAGTATTCTGTACCATTGTAGAATAGTGTCCTGATGACAAGGTGAGTGGCATCACACCATGAGTGCCAAAGTATGATGCACCTGTGCAATGCACACCTCCCATACAAGTTTTCGCATAATCTATATTTTAAATGGTGTCTGCATGTACAAGTATCCTGATGTGGACTGACTCATTAAACATTAACAAATAGCAGTACATTATTACATGGTAATATCACCTTATAGATTATTTACATCAACATATCACAAAATGAGAAATATCCCAAGGTTAAATAAATACCCACAGGCAAAAGTGCCAAAAATCTTTAAAGCTTTAATTCCATGTCATTAGGGATGATTATAACAGTTAGTCCAATTAATGCATCACTTACAAGCTCAGACTAATCACTAAATTTATCCAAGGAAAGTACAGTGGCCAATGATTATCACAAAGATTTTATATGTCTTTACAGTCGATTTCACAAAACTTTTGACAAAAATATTCCCAACGTCGTTCGGTAATTCGTAAGTTCGGAGCCAACTTCGCATCGCACAGGCCGCAATGATCGTAACGATCGTCATCGCTGAGATATAAAAATTTCTATCCCGGCAATCGTAACGACCACGACGAACATATATGGAAACTGGAGGTCAGCGATCGTAATGATCGTAGCAACCAGATAAAAAATCGCATTCTGCTGCTGTCGTCTAACAACCTCCATTATATTTAGGAATGAAACTTCCAATAACAAACGCTCGTTTATTGCTGTCATTTCTAAACTTTCGCACCATAAACTGCTTTTCCCGTTGTGCACTTCATTTGCGCGCAAAAAGTGAAGAGATCATTTGGAAATGAAAGAACGATCGCGATCGCTACGGTCACTGGTAAATTTTTGCAGCAATGGTATTGAGTGAAGCGATTGTAATGGTCATATGGAAACGAGCCTTAAAGTGATCATTCATTTTCACTTGATACCATTGTATTGAAACGTACTACTTTGTATTGTTCAGCATAATGACCAAAAATTGTGGGAAAATTATGATCATAACGTGGTGTCAGTGTGGCAAGATTTGAATATTACAGGTCGTGGTGTTTCTGTATCAATTTTAGACGATGGTGAGTTAGTTCACTTTTCAATCAAACTGTACGCTAGCAAAACGTTACACATTCTTTTCTTTCGAGAGCAGCACTGGGACGAAAAGTATTAATGAATTTCAAAATGAAACGAAAAGTAAAAAAAATGCAAAATTGCGATACTGCTGAAGTGGAAAACAGCCTCTGTTAACTAATCGCTAAGGCATTTAGAAAAGCATTGTTGACCATTTTTCAACATCAGTGTATACAAGTTAATTTTGTCTGAAAACTCTTTATGATTTTTTTTTTGTAGGAATTGAGAAAAATCATCCTGATTTAAAAGAAAATTATGTATGTTCAGCTATTTCAACATTAAATTAGTTTATTTATACAGCTGAAAGCTTCATTGCTGTTGAAATTGGTTTCAAAGATCTTAAATAATAGAATTCTAGTTCAGACAAACTAGGGTTTTAACATCAATAAACACGTATCTTTAGTCACAGAAAACTTTACCAAATAGTAGCTGCTGGATATCAAGCCAGTGAGTGGAAATGCTCTCCAGTTCGTAGAAAATGCTATCTAGGTGAATCAAGAATAGCGCTATTGTTTAGTATTAAGATACATTTTCCGTATAAGGAGCGAACTATGCATGAAGGACCAGTTATTTAAACTTTTTCACTGTTGTATCTTAATGAGAACTTCACTATTCTTAGGATCCTGATGCAAGTTTTGACTACAACAACAATGATCCTGACCCATCACCAAGGGCTACATGGAATGATGAAAACAGGTTCATCATATAATGCATAAGAAATAACAAACATTTTCCGCGTTTCCATTGAGCTATAAGAGAGGTTAAGATACCGCTATTTCGCGTGACGGCTACGGCTAGCGTTATTTTAATCACAATATCTAGCGGACTTCTTTACGTTTATTTCTACATTTTCTTCCGATTTCTTGCAGACTATAGTTTTGTACGAAAGAATGTAGAAGTTAATTTTATGTAGACGCACACGTATTGCAGAAAAGCTAGATGAAAAATCAAGCTGCCTGTACACGTTACGAGAAATCGTGAAATCTTAACCTCTTCATAGACACACGTGTGTGAGTTCCGAGAAACGAGAAATTGCGTGTGAACACAAGCCGCTAGGCGAGTGTTTCCACTCGAGTTTCTCCCAAACTAGTACTAGTACTAGTGTTTCTATTACTCGACAGAATCACGGAAAGAATTATTTCCTATTTCCTTTACTAAATAACCTTTTAAAACCGCTAAAACAAAAACTTTTTGAATTTAATTACATTCTTTCATAGGTTTATCAAATTTTCAATATTAAGTTTTATGTTTATATTTTTGTCTTTAAAATTCCCGCTTAATCCACTCAACTCGATTCCAGTGTCTTTATCGAGTTGTAGAAACGCGGCTTTTTGACGCTTTCGACCATTCAGCGCTCGCGTTTTTTAAAGGTTTTCTAAAGCATATATTGTTGATATAGCATTCTGTTACCTACATTGCCATGTGGTTACTACCCTACAATCAATGTGTGTTTGTTTTCTAGACATGGCACCAGGTGTGCAGGAGAAGTTGCTGCAGTAGCTGGCAACAAATATTGTGGTATTGGTGTTGCATATGGAGCAAAAGTTGGAGGTAGCTAAAATCCGACTGTTGTTAAAGCACGTTATGACCATTTTCACTGTAATCGTAACGTATCGTGAGCGATCGTGAGGTACCGTATTGTGACGTAACACAGCGTTTTCGTCCCGCCACAATCTCTGGTTATGCTCTGGTGCTCATCAAACAAAGAAATACGTGACGTTTCGCTGGGATATGGTTGAAGTGGAAACGCTGCTTTCGTGGTGAACGTTTTGGCACGGACGAAAACTTTTGAATTGTAATAAAAACCTATTTTAAAAACAACCACACGGAAAATCGTTTAGAATTTTGAATTTTAGTACTTGTTGCTTGTCTATTTGTTATGGTCTTTTAAAAAACTACTTCGAAGGATTTAAACATTAAAGTGCGTGCACGTGCATGTAAAAAACGCGTAACTGCAAAGCAACTTTTAGCTGTGCTCAGGGGTAGTTGTTTAAAAATGTGGTCAAACTTAGCTGTAATTAAAAACTAACATCAACTAACCAGAATGGCGTATTCAATATTTAACTATTGCAAAATCGCAGCTAAAACGTAGTTAAGAGTTTTATACAACGGGACCGTGGTGCTCATCAGACAAAGAAATAAGCTTTTTTTCGCACTTCAAGCGCAATGCAGCGAAACGTATTTCGCTACAATACGGTTGAAGTGGAAAATAAAGCCTGTTTTCCACTAAGCGGAATTTTCCGAGCGGAAAATAAATCTAGCAACGTGATTGGTTCGCTTACAACTTTTTCGCGGCAAAATATATTACTAGCCAATCAGTTTTTTAGATTAATTTTCCGCACGGAAAATTCCACCAAGTGGAAAACAGGCTTAAGAGGAAAACTATCTGTGTCACTAGTTTTCCAAAGTTAACAATGGTTCTCTTCTTTAGGTATTCGCATGTTAGACGGTGAAGTGACGGACGTTGTAGAAGCGCATTCATTGAGTTTCAAGCCTGAACATATTGATATCTATAGCTCTAGTTGGGGTCCAGATGATGATGGAAAGACAGTGGATGGTCCTGGATCATTAGCAAAGGTTGCGTTCTCACAGGGCATTGCAAAGGTGAGGGCAGGCTTGCTCTTAGCCTCTTACCAAAGATAAATATTTCTTGGCTCTGGATGTTAGATCCAGAGAGAGAACTGTTAGACAACGGCAACAGTCGACATATACCGTGTTTACTCGATTGCGCCACCCTCGAATAAGCGCCGCATATGAGAGCAAAAATATTGAAAGAGCACCGCCTTCGAATAAGCGCCGCGTCAATTATTCCCAAACTGCAGCTCTTAATCAAAACATTGAAGTTGAGAATCAAAGCATGACGTGAGGAACTTTTTCGTTGAGTTTTTTTTGACAAGCTATACAAAAAACTCGAAAGTTGTATTTTGCTGGTGTATAAAACATCTGGCGAAGTGTGTATAAAAACTCGGCTAGCGCCCCGTTTTTCGACACACTTTTCGGTGCTCTATACACCAATAATTAACCCTTTCTCGTGTACATGCTCACAATATTTAGGTTGTCATGGTCCACCTAAGCTATATTTCAGCATAGCGTAGCTAGTGTCTATTAGTAACTATTGTAATTTCAACTGGTAAAAAAAGAAAGTTCAGCCGACTTCATATGTAAAGCGATTTCCTATTGTAAAAGAAAGCGCAGACAAGTACAACCTGGGGCCGGTTGTGCAAGAACGCAGTTGAAGTTAACTACAGTTAAGTACGAATATCAACCAACCAGAATCGCGCAGTCAAGGTTTAATTGCTTTTTAACTACAATATCGCACTTATACAACGTAGTTAAGAGTTTTAAACAAACTGCACAAGTACTATTTGGTAAACCAATCGCGCTCATGTGTTTTTAAAAAACCCCTGAATCTCCGCACTTAGTGAACTTATGTCATCATTTTCATGCATGTTTTCTTGCAGGGTCGAGGCGGTCTTGGCAACATCTTTGTGTGGGCATCAGGAAATGGCGGTCGTGACCAGGATAATTGTAACTGTGACGGTTACACAAACAGTATCTACACTTTGTCTATCAGTTCAGCTACAGAACATGGCACTTCACCTTGGTATTCAGAATATTGTGCTTCCACTCTTGCATCAACCTTCAGCAGTGGTTCGTATGGTCAGAGGAAAATAGTAAGTTATCAATTAAGGCTGTAGGTTCTCTCTGTAGCTTTGAATGAGTTTCGCGTAAAAACTACTAGTGTGTTACTCAGTTTAACAACTGTCTTTTTCTTTCCTGAACATTTTTCTTTTTTGCGGTAGGTTTATAATAGTTTCTACTGAAGGGCTTTCTTCAACGTTTTGAACTAATTTTAGGAGGCCTCCTACGTTAACCTTCTTCAAAACAACGGGTATTTTTTTGTCCTTGTTGATTAGTTTGTCTAACTGGAATGATTTTCATCCAGTCCGTCGTATGAATGAATTCTGGAATGAAATAATTTTGATCTAGGGGTAAAATGATTATGAGCACGTCTTGAGATTGAATTATTTTGGATTCCGTTGTGGGTTCTATTTTTAACGTGGATTTGACTTTTTCATGTCGGAAAAGAGTCTGTCAACTACTCTGCAGAAAGTTGTAGAGTTTCTCCGAGAACTCCGGTTTCCTCCTTCAGAGGAAAGTTGACTTGGTGGATTAAATAAGCAGATTAGGAAATCACAACTGCTGTAGAGATAAATAGCTTAGGTTAAAAATATGCATGTAAACTGGCATAGTAAATATTATATAATCGCACTGGATTGCAAATCGCCCTCGCAGGAATAACTAAGGCCCTGTTTACATGGAGGTAGGGTGACCCTAGTGCTAGGGTTACCCTACCACTAGGGTCAAAAAATCGCTAGCGT